>OY992883.1:119546700-119571700 GCA_963921405.1 Cepaea hortensis
CTTACTTATTAACTTACCCTCGTATTATGTTAGATCCAGTTGAAAGTCTTATTGCAGTTTACGCAAATGTTCCGAAGATCTACATTCATTGTATTCTCTACATTTCTCAAAAATGGTTCTCATGTTGAAGATATGGTCACTGGCTCCACTGAACTGTTTCAATTCAGTTCAATTTTAATTGAATAATTTTCAGGGACCTGGACAGCGTATGCGACTACGACACGTGACCTGGTGAGGGAGCCGCTATACTCTGCTGCTGTCTGCAGGTCGGATCTGGGATTCGAACTCATTTGGAATGACAACGGCACCGTTTGTTACTGGTTGTCCTCAACGAATGACATACTCAACTACACGAAAGCCGCCGTGGCTTGCAGAGGTGGCTCTTGTTGTTAATGTTCATGCTGTGATCGCTGTTGATTTGTATTCCTATTCTTTGTGATTTGCTTGTTTGTAATGTTCCTATAGCTCCCGTTTTTCTTTGTGATTTGCTTGCTTGTGATGTTCTTTAACTCCCGTTGTTCTGTGGCAAATGTTCCTTCTTGCCCATTTAATTCTCCTTGTTCTTGATCTAGCTCTGTTTGTTCTTGTTGTGCTTTATCTGTTTGCTCTAATAGTTTTATTTCCGTTGCTACTTGTCTTTTTGCTGTTGTTTTATTGTAATATTGCCCTACCTCTTCGTGTACTTGTTGTATTTTCCTTTCCTTATTATTCTTGAATTCTTGAGTATGCTTGTTCCTTTTCTTGTTTTCCTTTTTTCCCCTTGCTTATGCATTACCTGTTAGTGTTTTGTTCCTCTTGTTAAAGTGTGTGTGTGTGTGTGTGTGTGTGTGTGTATGTGTGTGTATGAGTGTGAATGAGTGTGAGTGTGTGTATGTGTGTGTGTGTGTGTTTATATGTATATAACGTATTCCTTTACGAAAATGAAATAAAGAAATGAATGTGTGTTTATATATATTATATAATTTCAGACAAAGGATTACAGCTAGTAACACTGAAAACAGTAAAAAAAACGTACCTATTTCTCGACATCGTCAAAAACATCACAACCGACTTTTGGATCGGGCTGAATGACATGGAGACCGAGTCGGTGTTTCGCTGGGAGGACGATGGCAGCCTGGCCGCCAGTGACGTCTTAAAGATTGTGTTTGCCCCGAGTGAGTGGACGCTGACTTAATTGTTGTAACATTTCTTCTAACATCTCTCTTAGTGGCCTGTGTTGAACAGTACTACACATATAGCTATGCTAAATGTCACTACTACTACTACTACTACTACTACTACTACTACTACTACTACTACTACTACTACTACTACTACTACTACTACTACTACTACTACTACTACTACTACTACTACTACTACTACTAGTACTACTACTATTACTACTACTACTACTACAACTACTACAACTACTACTACAACTACTACTACTACTACTACTACTACTACTACTACTACTACTACTACTACTACTACAACTACTACTACAACTACTACAACAACTACTACTACTACTACTACTACTACTACTTCTACTACTACTACTACTACTACTACTACTACTACTACTACTACTACTACTACTACTACTACTACTACTACTACTACTACTACTACTACTACTACTACTACTACTACTACTACTACTGGTACTATTGCTATTATTGCAGTCACTATACTTATTATTACTACTACTATTACAAACGTACGTTACTTTACGTTTCAAAAAGTAACCCACACTAATAACATTGATATCAACGACATGCGTGCTTTGACCACATGACCTGTTCATTTCTGTGTTGTACAGAAACTATGATCAAGTAATTAAACACTATGCCTTGGTGACATGACTTTGGGATTCGTCAATGTTTTAATTTATTCACAAAGTGGATATAACACTTGCTCAGCAAGACATTGGTCAGTTTCTAGTCCCAGCACTAACAGTATTCTTTTCCTCCCATTCAGTTTAGCTACGAATGGATCCAGCTTTTTGTGCATAATTTTGATAATTTTCTGTGAACTGTTTCTGAAGTAATGTACTGGAAATGTAACTGGTCTCTCAATTTAGTTATGCCCTGGCTCTTTACATTTGAGAGGCTTAAATCTGTCAGGGGGCTACTTTGATTTCTTGTAACAACACGTCTTTGAGAGTTAGATAAACAGAGATTCAGCCTCTATTGATAACTATTGTCTGTTTTTAAGAAAGCACTACAATATATGTTAAATGATTGTTTCTATGAGAGATGTTTAATACATATGAAATGATTGGTTCTATGAGTCATGTTCAATACATGTGAATTGATTGTTTCCATGAGTGATGTTCCATACATGTGAATTGACTGTTTCTATGAGTGATGTTACATACGTGTGAAGTGATTGTTTCTATGAGTTATGTTCAATAAATGTGAATTTATTCTGTTTATGTGTTTGTTTCAGCGGAGCCCTGGAGTGACAACAAGGACGAGGATTGTGTAGAGTTCAAAGTGAAGAAACAGCCTGGGAATGACGCCGAGTGCGCCTTACAGAAACGATACATGTGTGAAGTGATCCCTAAATATTGACTGCAGTATAGCAACCTGAAACACTAATAGAACGAGATCATAGTGAACGTGTGAATACACAAGAAGATAACGGCTTAAATATTAATACATATGACCGTAGAGATGATACTGAAGTACAACTAGATTACAGTGTTAATGTGAATACAGAGAAAGATTTCAATGTGAATGTTAATATTGAACAAAAACATAATGAGAATACAGAACAAGATCACAGTGTATATATGAAAACAGGAGAATATAGTAATGATAGTTTAAAAAAATAAACATTGATGAACAACGATGAAAATGAAAACAAAAAGAATGTAATTGAATATAAAATTACAACAAAATTACTGTGTGAATACAGAAATGCATTTTGTAATGACATTATTAATGTGAAACAACAAGATCATAGCGGTAATGTGAGAACACTAGAAGTTCACAATGAGAATAACTACGACACAAGATCCCATAAAGCACAAACATGTCACACAGGAAAATACATATTGATATACACAGGAATATTACAGTGTGAGTAACTATTTATACACACAGGAATATCACATAAATGTGATTGATACACACGGGAATACTACAGAAGAAGTATTGATACTCACAGGAATATCACAGAAGGAGTAATTATTGATACACAAAAGTATATCACAGAGAGAGTAACTATTGACACACACACGGCTATCACAGATGGAGTAAGTATCGATACACACAGGAGTATCACGGAATAAATATTAATACAGACATAAATATCACAACTGCATTAACTATTGATACACACAAGTATATCACAGAAGAACTGACTATTGTACAAACAGGAATATCACAGGAGAAGTAATTATTGACAAGAATATCACAGAATAAGTAATTATAGATACACACAAGCATATCACATATGGAGTAGTTATTGATACACATAAGGATGTCATTGAGGGAGTTATAAGGTACAACAACAAATGGAAGTATGAAAGCTTGGCATGGCAATATGTAAATGGCTGAAAATGAAAATAAATGACGATGAAGAAAGCATGATTTTAATTAATTGATACACACACGGGATCAACATACAGGAGATACAATATGAAGAATATTGCACTCTTTACTTAGCCATACTTCCTATATATATTAAGGGAGACACACTTCCTATACCTATATATATTAAGTGAGATGTTGTGAAATAAACGTCATCATTTGTGATTATCACGGTTATTTCCTCTACATATAAAGCTTTAGCTTCCAACATTACTGTAAAACAGCTCATACACAAATACAAACCTGGTTTCATACTCTTACATAACGAACATAGCCAAAGAGAGCTGAAAGATGAGTTCAGCTTGCCGAGAAGCATATCTCACTGGATATAATAAACACTGCACAGTTAAAGAGAACGGTGTTAAGAATAGACGACTTCATAACAGACAATGCTTGTTGGAGACTTGACGATATTGTGATTGTGATATGACGAAATAACAACGAAGTGGGCAACGTAAGAAATGCTATTTTAAATAGACTTCAGAAAAGCACTTGGATTGGTGGGAGATGGCACAACGGAAGTTAGTGTAGCAGACAATGTGGAATGGAACGATGAAGTTCTCGGCCAAGTGGAATGGAGAGATGAAGATCTCGGTCATGTGAAATGGGACCATGCTGACGAACAGCCAGATGATATTGAAGCTGTTACAAATGGAACCATCGACTGCCTTAACATAAATATTGTTAACCGTCATGAATGTTTCATTAAAGATCATGTGTAATGGTGGTTTTCAGATTTTGGCGATGTGACATGGAACAGTCATGAAGATACATATAAAGTACAGAGACACTTTGTGGCAGAAAGAAACCAAGAGTGTAGAGAGAACCCCGAGGAATCAGTAATGGTTCTTCTTTAGCAGATACTCTCGAATGCTAAGTTGAAGATTTTGGTAATGTAAAAGGGGAACGTGATGACAAACAGTCACATGATATCGAAATTGTGACATTGGGAGAAGCCGATAAAAACGTAACTGATAATGTTGAATGAAGATGTAGAAAGTGATGAAGAAATCGCAGCAACGTCGGATGACACAGTTAGAATCACAGTGTTGAGTGGCATGAAAATTGTTTGCAGAAAGTATTAAATTGTTTGGAGTTGAAATGCACAGTTGAAGATAATCCACCCATCATGTGCTATGCCGGTAAGCGTAGCCAGTCATGATTCGCCATTTCAATTGATCACCGGAGTCGTGGATCAGTTCAGTGTTCTTGTCTCGCCCATGCCATGTGATCAAGCCATCCAGGTATTTACTTCTCTGCCCTCCCTTTGTTTTCTTCCCCTCGATCTTGCCAGTTGTCACCACATTATCCCAATATACGAAAACAAGGGAATAGATTCGTTTGTATATCTATTCACAGAAACATACACTACTAGCTTCATGGTTATTTCGCAAACATATATCAGCCTCAACTGCAGTGAGAAAAAGATGAGTTCAAATACTACACAGAACAAACAATGTTGAATACATGTGAAGCATGGGCAATAAGCAGACTAGTGAGAAACATCTGATGGTAGTGGAATTGTGGTTTCTAATGACAATGCAAAGAATACCATGTGCAGTCAGAAAAACAAATGAGCAAGTCCCTCAAGAAATAAATGAAAACCATAAACTGATTCGGGCAATTAATCATTGACAGTCAAGATTTGTTTGACACTTTATGAGGAGAAGTAAACTGGAAAACTTAGTAATAATTGGCAAATATGATGGTAAACATTCGAGGGACAGGCAAAGATGTACATACATGGATGGCTTGGTCAAATGGTCTGTTTGGGACAAACGCAATTCTGATCCAAGATTGTGATCGTGTGGGACGGCAATCCGTACCCCTCCCCTCCCCCACCACAACAACAGCTGATACAAGATTGTGATCGTGTGGGACGGCAATCCGTACCACTCCCCTCCCCCACCACAACAACAGCTGATACAAGATTGCGATCGTGTGAGACGGCAATCTGTACTCCTCCCCTCCCCCACCACAACAACAGCTGATACAAGATTGTGATCGTGTGAGACGGCAATCCATACCCCTCCCCTCCCCCACCACAACAACAGCTGATCCAGAGCAACACACATCAAGGTGACATAGTCATCTACACCGATATGTCAGTGGTGAGAAATAGACGTAGTGGTTGGGGTTTTATTTCAAAGGCTAATGGACGAGTCTTGAAAAAGGAGAGTCTGGCATATGAGACTACGACCTCCAGCATGAGAATGGAGGTGGAGGCAGTAACAGCGGCATTCCGGTGGCTAGAGGAGACCACTGCAACACACGTTGTATTCATTACGGATTCAAAGAGTATGCTTAGCAAGGTGGAGAAAGGAATGTTTCGTGTGGAATGGCTCTCGTCACTTCAGAGGTCATAGCATTGTATGGATATTTTCCCCTGGCTATGCGGGGGTACGGGGGAATGAACAGGCTGATAGGCTAGCAGGGAAGGCACCTCTTGGTGGTAGTTTGCCTATGGACAAGGGGGAGGTGGTCGTGCGCTTGTGGGACCAGGTAGAGAAGGCGGAGGAACAGATTGAGAACCCATATGTGGAAAGAATGAGATTTCGGGGTATCGGCAGGGGTTCTGGAAGAATCTCAAAACTGAGAGGGAAGACCAGGAGAACTTTTAATCAGATAGCGGTGGGAACGATTAGTAGTATGACTCTTCGGTAGCTGTTGAACGAGGGGACGGAGCACGTATGGGAATGTCCTGAGTGCAGTGATGTCGGTTCTTAACTCAACTCAACTCAACTTGCCCACCACAGACACACACACTCAAACTATCTGCATGGCACACGATGATGATGATTTAAAGTACACATTTTTCAGTTGTTAGAATGACACTGAATAAAAAGTAAAAGTCTCTTTATCACTGCTTAAGGCGAATTGTGCGTATGGTGCAAGACTCATCTTTTTATAGACCAAACTACACTCGGTGGCTGATGTGGTCGGTATCACGACCACCGCCTGTACCTGCCAAGACATTTCCTGGTACCCAATGTAGTCTCTCTGGGTCGATCTGGGAGCAAGGACAATTTATAGAAAGAATTTCAAAACAGCTCTGATGAGGATCGAACCCAAACCCACCGGTGCGGTAGGCGAGCGTCTAGTCGCTACGCTTCCGCGACTACACCATCATGTCTTTTTTTTCATATCCTTTTACAGGACATCGCTGTCAACACCAGCATCTTTCAGCTGTATGTTGATTTCTTGGCAAGATTACGCTCAGTAGTTTGCCATTGCTTTCTGAGCGACCGGCTCACATACCCCGTAAGTTACCGATGCGATTCGAACCACTGCTGATTCTCACCGTCATCACGTTACCGACGAGAGTATACGAGATTACGGAGAAAAGTCATAACCTCTAAGCCACGAAGCCAGCATATCATGTCTTTACATAGTACAATAGAACTGCTCCACAAAGTATGTGGATTTATGGGATTATGAAGGGTATAACACGATTGTGTCCCTTTTCAGATATTGCTACAAAGCGGGTTAGATAAACTGGGTGGTTCAGTACATCCCTGTCGTATGTACCGGACTATCTTGGTTCGTTGTTTCAGGATGTATATATGCCATTATGTTCGTTATTTCATGATGTATATATGCAATTGTGTGTATTTGTCTTCATTTGACCACAGATCATCATCATCATCATGTGCCATGTCGACAAGCGTGGGCGGACATGTTTCACCATCTCACACAATCACCAACGTCGTGTATCCGTTTATGTTTGTGTCTAACTTATGCCGTGTGTCAAAGCCATCCAGATATTTACCTCTCTGAGGTCCCCTTATTCTTTTCCCCTCATTCTTGCCTGTTGTCACTAAGTTTTCCAGTTTATTTATTTTCATAACATGCCCGTAAAATCTTGACCGTCAATGACTAATGAGTGTAATGTTTTCATTTGTTTTTTATGGGATTTGCTCATTGGGTTTTCTAACTGTTCGTGGTATTATTTGCATGTTAATCACAAACCACATTTCCACTGCCATTAGATGCTTTTCAGTTTGTCTTCTCATTGTCCACGTTTCACATCCATACAAAAAGTACAGGTTCAACGTATCAATTCAATACTCTTTTTCTCGTAGCAATTTACATCTTTTTATTCGTCACTTTGATTTTAATCTTGTAAAGGGGGTCTTTGGAGTAGCCATTTTTGTTCTAATATCCTAAAGGCATCTCCCATCAAGTGTTACGGCTGTTTCATGATAGTTGCACCGATTCACTTGTTTAAGTGCATTCCCATTTACCCGTGTCTCACATTGTAGTATTTATTTATGCATACTGACGATATAACAGAGTGACTGTTATAGCTATTATATTAAGTGGCGGTAATGGGATGAAATGGTAGAGCTCGGACTTAGAACTTAAGTGGCAATAAGAGAAATCAAAATATGATTTGATGCGCTATATCGAGGCGCACTGGAAAGCACAAGATACGTGTAGAAGGAAGCGGGGTAGTAACCTAGTATGACGAAACGATTTAGGGGGAAAAAAAAACGACGGAATATAACAATAATAACAAAGACGCAGAGACGGTCCGAACCTCGAAAGGAGAAGACGTGTTTGTATAATTCAGAGGTATTGATTCCATGTGGACAGTAGAAATAATGAGAAAACGAAAAATGACAAGTCTAGAAGATCGACAGAGACGGATCTTGTGGAGCTTGTTTAAGACAGAAAACCAATTAACATTCTTGAGGGACGAGGTATGGAAGTCTGACCTGATCGAGATTTTTGCATTGGCAACAATTCTTTCAACGAGCTTATTTTGAATCCCTTTGACATGTCAAGATTCATCTACACTATGAAGAAGAAATAAATGAAGACGTCTCAAGAAGAATCGTGGAAGTTGTTTATTGATAACTATGTTTGGGAATTACAAGGTTCCTGAAGTTGCGTCCATGGTTACAAAGGGAAGATTTGGCAATGATGGCCGACCCTTTACCATTTCTGGACGTTCGTGAAATCCATCCGCGACCCTGCTACAACGACCATAATCTGTGTCTTCTTACAATTTAATTCTAACCCTAGTTGTTCATTACGTACAATAACAGCATCTACTAAATGTTGCAGATCCTGTTCGTTTTCTGCAATCAAGACTGTATCAATCCGTATATCAAATATTATTGATGTTATGTTACCCAGTTTCGATTCCTCTCACATCCTCTAAATTGTGAATCCTGTTTTCAATGTAGAGGGAAAAGCAAATATCTGGAGACATGACACATTCCTTTCTTAATAGGCTTTTATTGACTTCATTACCAATTATTATGGCAGCTTGATGTTTCCGTAATATCTTTTTCACAAGTCCAATGTTATCTGTAACCTGTAGTTTTTTTCTGTTCTGTATTACATAATATACGATTCATAATATTTAATACATTTGTGCTAAATGCTCATCCATACGAGATTTCTTCTATATACCATCATCATTACTGTCATCACCATGATCATCACCATGATCATCATCACCATCATTGTCTTCATCATCAACAACATCATCATCATCATCTTCGTAATCCTCATCGTTAGCGTCATTTACCATGCTGATAAGCGTGGGATGCCATGGTTCGCCAACTCACACGATTCAATAGCCTGGATCCGGTGTAAGTTCTTGTACCAACACTGCCAGGTATTTATCTGTTCACCTTA
Organism: Cepaea hortensis; assembly: GCA_963921405.1. Taxonomy (NCBI): domain Eukaryota; kingdom Metazoa; phylum Mollusca; class Gastropoda; order Stylommatophora; family Helicidae; genus Cepaea; species Cepaea hortensis. The sequence continues at coordinate 119,555,934 of OY992883.1, forward strand.
CACGCTGCTTATGCTTTCTGATTCACGGACATTTCAGAAGGCTACAAACGGAAAGGAGTGATAAACATGTATGCCTTTTGTTAGTGCAGCAAACTTATTGAACGTTTATAGATATTTTGTTGCAGACATAAGAGAGTCCGTGGCAACAAGAGGGCGGATTAGAGTTAAATATTCTAAATTTGGTACCACATTCATCAATTAAAACACAATTCTATACATTTACTAATGGCACACAATCTATCTCTTGGCCTGGTGGTCATATGTTCAAACCCCTATATTGGCGCCAAATTTGTTTTCATTGACCCGAGCTCCCAGTTCAGCCCAGCTTAAAATGGGTGCCAGGAAATGACGCGGTATGTGAAGCGACTGACATGATAGTGAGCCAATCATTCATCGACTGTCGATTGGTCTATAAACATAAGTCCAATATGGCGGATAGTCTATTGTGCTGTTCAGGCCTCTAGAGTGTTATTGCTGATGGCTACCGGTTGCCTACGCATTTTCCTCATGGTGGACTGGCAGTACATGATTCCGCCTCTCAGCTACTGAGGTAAGTGAGTGGAGCGACACTGTGAGCTATAGATTTCGTATGAAATAATTTAACATCTTTTCATGGTGGTTTGTATTGTGAATTGTGTGTTCAGAAAAATGGCGGACGGGCGGTTGCTGAACTACCTGCTTTTGCCTTAACGAGTAATGTATGTGCAACTGCTGGTTTTCTAGTGACTGCCGCTTCTGGTGACTGCCGACAATGAACCGGAATTTTGGAGGCGGACAATAAAGCAAACCAACTCACTGGACAAATGGCACAAATACTAAAGGGAAAAATGCATCAATAACTACTAAGAAACCACTTTACAACACAGCCTTCCTACCAACTCTATATTACCAACGCCAAACCTGGACAATGACAGAAAAAGAGAAAAGAAAAATAACAACAACAGAAATGAGATTCCTGAGAAGAATACTCAATGTATCAAGAAGAGATAAGACCAGAAATGAAGAAATCAGGACTAAGTGGGGGTTATAGCTGCACTAGATTTTATTAGAAAGCAGCAAGTCAAATGGGGTTTGGCCATGCAAGTAGGTTACCAACTAACAGTATACCACAACAAGCAATGATGTACAGACCAGATGGAAGCAGAGGAAGAAGCCGACCACGTAAACGTTGGACGCAGGGAATAACAGAGTCCATTGGAATATCGATACATGAAGCCCATAAGCGGGCACTCTCTGACTGTTTATACTTCACCTCGACACTGCAAGTTACAAGAGGAACATGATGAGATGAGATGAGACGTGTTGGCAATCGGGCAACGTCTTTATGCATGTATGCCAGTGCGTGCTGTTGCTTTGTTGAGACTGCTGGTTGCTCCACTTTTCATATGGAACTGAGAGAAGAGTTTTGTGTGATATTCACTGGCACAGAAGCGGTGCATTATGTGGTGAAGTTGGAACCGCTACTAACGACTAACACATACCCGTTCTCTGACTTTGAATAAAACAAACTAACCTAACATGTGACGAACTAGCTCCACACATGAAACACACGAATAAATCAAACGTTTCGACCACACACATTACCAAGAACAAAGCTTGTCTGTAGTCACATGATACTTTATTTGTCCTCGAACGTGATAAACACCACTGTTAACAATAATAGTCTGTCATGATCGCGTGTGATAAAACTGAACGAAAAAATTCACATCTCAAGAATCCACAAGAATTTACAGTAGAAAGCGGTGCGGCTATATTTTCAAACGACCATAAAAACAAAACATGAAAAAAAAAAAAAAAGACATATGATTGTAAGAAAGCGCCTTTCTTATTATATTTCTCACGTTGGCAACTGCGTAATCGATTGTAATCTTTGCAGATCTGTTCTCTAAATAGTTAGCTTACATCTGTTCTTTGCAAGATTCATGAGCAGGTTTGCCTTTTCAAATGAACTCATTGCTTCCAATTCAATGCATCGCTTATGTAGTTCAATCAATCAATCACGTGCCATGCCGGAAAGCGTAGGCGGTCATGACTCGCCATTTCACTCGATCACCAGAGTCGTGGATCAGCTCAGTGTTCCTGTCTCGTCCATGCCATGTGGCCAAGCCATCCGGATATTATCCTCTCGTTCTTTCTCTTGGTCTGTTCGCTTCGATCTTGCCAGTTGTCACTAAGTTCTCCAATCCATTTCTTCTCACAACATGTCCAAAAAATTTTGACTGTCTACGTCTAATTTCTCCATTCAATTTACGATTTTCATTTGTCTCCTGTAGTACTTGGTCATTGGTTGTTCTATCTGTCCATGGCATTCTTTGCATTTTCCTCAGAAACCACATTTCTGCAGCCATCAGATCCAAGATTCACATCCGTACAAAAGAACAAGCTCTAATAATAATAAATTTGTTGCGTATCCCTTACTGGACGTTGCAGTCAACACCAGCATTTTCAGCTGCTGTTGATGTACTAGGCAAGTGTTACGTTCAGTAGTTTGCCATTGCTTTCTGAACGACCGGCCCCTATACCTTTTTCGAAAAAACCAGCACCGCCGTGTTTCGAACCCGGGTATACGGGTTCACAAACCGCGTTCGCAAGCCCTTAGCCACAGAGACCAAGACTCTTTTTGTCGTTTCAATTGACATCTTTTTATTGGTCAGAATGTTTTTCATCTTGTTAATGGCTACTTTCGCCATGGCGATTTTTGTTCTAATCTCTTCAAGGCATCTCCCATCAGATGTTATGACTGTTCCGAGATAATTGTATCGATTCACTTGTTGAATAATATTCCCATTTACTTGTTTATTGTATGTAGTTATTTAACTATTATTATTATTATTATTATTATTATTATTATTATTATTATTATTTACTTGTATATTGTATGCAGTTATTTAATTATTATTATTATTATTATTATTATTATTATTATTATTATTATTATTATTATTATTATTATTATTGGTCAGAATGTTTTATTGTTTTCCATCTTGTTAAAGGCTACTTTCGCCATGGCGATTTTTGTTCTAATCTCTTCAAGGCATCTCCTATCAGATGTTATGACTGTTCCGAGATAATTGTATCGATTCACTTGTTGAAGAATATTCCCATTTACTTGTATATTGTATGTAGTTATTTATCTATTATTATTATTGTTATTATTATTATTTACTTGTATATTGTATGCAGTTATTTAACTATTATTATTATTATTATTATTATTATTATTATTTACTTGTATATTGTATGCAGTTATTTAACTATTATTATTATTATTATTATTATTATTATTATTATTATTAATATTATTAATTACCAGGAAGCAGTTTACTCCTACAGGTCTATGTCGTTTCAACGCCGTCACATGTTATAAGCCTGAACCAACAAGCAGAGAACGGTGGTTTGTCCTTCTCTCACTCTGACTCCGACAGAATAGAATCCGCGCCGTTTTTATTTGTTCGCTCGCTTTAAATTCGAGTGTAGTCTACGTTGGACTGAGTTTTGCATGTGGGTTAGCTTTCTCTGTTACTAGTGTCCCTCGCCATCTGGCGAACCTATTCCAAATGCTGAGGTACTTGTAGCTTACGTTCTCGAATTACGGATCTAGTCTTATTGTCTTGTGCGGGCTTGAACCCGCTACCTTGTCATCAGCACGCATGAAATAAAAAAAAAACTAGCGCTCTTATCCTTTCAGCCATGCTGATCTCCTGAGAGCCACATATGTTATTTACTCGGATCTTGTATAACGTCAGCTGCTGTGCCCCGTCTAGGTTGGGGTTCGTACACTTAGGACGATAAGCGGCCCACGGTAGACAAGGTCTCATCTCATCTCACCTTATCTCATCTCATCATCTCAAATAACCTCATCTCATCTCATCTCACCTCATCTACTCTCATCTCATCTTCTCACCTCATCTCATCTTCTCACCTCATCTCAACTAACCTCATCTTATCTCATCTCCTCATCTCATCTCAACTCAGCTCATCTCATCTGACCTCATCTCTTCTCATATATTCTCTCATCTCATCTCACCTAATCTGATTTCATCTGATATTATTCTTCTTGAACCTTGCGGTAAGGAGATGAAGAATAAACAGTAGGAGAGTGCCTGTTTAAGGGCTACATATATCAATAATTCCATGGACTCTATAGGTAGGAAAGTAGTCTGTTGTTGTTTGTCCATCAAGAATGACGATGACCATTCATTTCATCCAGTGGGGTTGAAAGTATGGAGCCGTGGGTTCTAAGATGGCTGATAAGGCCTATTTTGGCTCGAAATGTTCTTTGACAATGTGGACAAAGAATGCTTGACGTTTCTGGAGGAGGATTTCCTGCAGTGGTTTTTCTGTCCTGCCTTTTCTTTACAGCTCTTGCAGTCCTGGTTGCCTCACTCTTGACTGCACCCTTGTGTAATGATGCACGCCATGAATTTCGGTCTCTGGCTGCAGTCTCCCAGGTGTCATGATGAATTCCAAAAGCATTCAGTGAGATTTTCAGAGTGTCTTTAAAGTGTTTGCTCTGGCACCATGGGAGCGTTTACCCCAACGCAGTTCGCTGTAAAAAAATCGTTTAGGGAGCCTGTGATCTGGCATGCGAGTCAAGTGACCAGCCCAGCGAATCTGATTCTTCATCAGTAGAGTGTGGATACTGGGCATGGACGCTCTTTCTAGGACTTCAGTGTCTGGGATCTTGTCTTGCCATTTAATCTTCTGTAGCTTCCTTAGGCAGACTGTGTGGAAGTGGTTTAATTTCCTAGCGTATCGCTGGTAAACAGTCCAGGTGTCACAAGCATTTGGCAGTGCGGATTATACAACTGCTTTGTAGAATGTTAGCTTTGTTTGTAAGCTTATTCCAGTTCTGTCCCATACATTCTTGTACAGTCTGCCAAAGGCCACACTGGCCTTGGAGATTCTTGCATTCACTTCGTCATCAATTGTGGCAGCTTGTGACACAGTGCTGTCAAGATAGGTGAATTTGTCCACAACACTTAGTCTATGACCATTCACTTTGATATTCGGCACAGTGTGATTATTACCTGGAGTTGGCTGGTACATAATTACAGTCTTCTCCAAGTTGATATTGAGCCCAAAGTTGCCACAGACATGTGAGAAAGTTGTAACATTATGTTTCATGTCCGCCTCTGAGTTGGCGTATAGAGCGCAATCATCAGCATACAGGAGCTCTCTGACAGTGTCGCTGTTAATTTTTGTTTTAGCTTTCAGCCTTCTGAGATTGAATAACTTTCCATCCATACGGTAGTTGATGTCTATTCCAATGTCGTCGTTCTCGAAGGCATTCATCAACATGGCTGAAAACATGAGGCTGAACAGTGTTGGTGCCAGGACACATCCTTGCTTCACTCCATTGGTGACAGGAAATGGTTCAGACAGTTCACCATTTTCTTGTACTCTTGCCTGCATGCCATCATGAAAAAGCCGCACTATGTGGACAAACTTTCGTGGACAGCCATATTTTGCCATGATCTTCCACATTCCTTCTCTGCTGACTGTATCAAAAGCCTTGGTAAGGTCAATGAAAGTGGAGAACATTTCGCAGTTCTGTTCCTGACATTTCTCTTGCAGCTGCCTTGCAGCGAAAATGATGTCAACAGTTCCACGTTCTTTTCTGAAGCCACATTGACTCTCAGGAAGAAGACCTTGATCAAGATGGGCCGTGAGGCGATTGAGAAGAATTCTGGCGAGTATCTTCCCTGCAATTGAAAGCAAGGAGATGCCTCGGTGGTTGTCACAGGATTGGCGGTTTCCTTTACGTTTGTAAAGGTGGACTATTGACGCGTCCTTGAAATCTTGTGGCATGGTCTCGTTCATCCATATGTTTGTAAAGACTTGGTGAAGCTGCTCTGTTAGGACCGGCCCACTTGCCTTGTATATCTCTGCTGGGATGGAGTCAGGACCAGGTGCCTTGTCGCTGTAGAGTTGCTGGATGGCTTTGTTTACTTCCACTATGGTTGGCAGGTCATCAAGTGTCTCATTGGTGGGAACTTGAGGAAGGCAGTTGATGGTTTCATCATCGAAGAATGAAGTTGCATTTAAGATGTTGCTGAAATGCTCTGCCCAGCGTTGAAGGATTTCTTTGATTGATTGATTGATTGATCTAGGAACCGACATCACAGCATTCGGGACATTCCCATAAGCGCTCCGTCCCCATCCTCAGCAACCAGCGAAGAGTCCCAACACTAATAGTTCCAGTAGCAATCTGATTATATGTCCGTCTCGCCTTTCCTCTGAGCGTCGAGCGTCGGCCAGATCCCCTGGTCACTCCTCGCTGCCTCATTCTAACCAGACTATGGTGATCTATTTGCTCCTCCGAGGTGTACACGTGCTCCCACAAGGCCGCAACCACATCTGCCTTGTCATGCATCAATACTCCACCAAGTTCTGCCGAGCCAGCTAATCTGTCCGCCTGTTCATTCCCCAGCACGCCGGCATGCCCAGGAGAAAAGATCCAGGTGATGCTTGCTACCCGTGACCTCCGAAGCGAAGCAAGCCACTCTGCACGAAGCTTGCCTGTTCTCACCCTTCTCAGCATGCTTTCTGAGTCAGTTACAATCACAATATGTGTATGTATCGTGTTTTCTATCCAGCGGAAAGCTGCACTGACCGTCTCCACCTCCATTCTTAAGCTAGATGTAGTGTCATCATACGCCAGGCTCTCCTGCACCAAACGCCGACCATTAGTTTTTGCCAAGAACCCCCAAGCACTTCTCCTACCTCTCAACACCGACCCATCCGTGTAGATAATCACATCACCCGGGCGAGAATGTTTGAAGGATTTCTTTCTTATCGGTGACTAATGTTCCCCCATCTGCACTGAGGAGGGGAGCTATGTCTGGTGATATAGGACCATAGACCGCTTTCAGTGAGTCGTAGAAGTTTTTCATATCATGTCTATCAGCAAAACCTTGAATTTCATCAGCTTTGCTGCTCAGCCAGGAGTCCCGCATGTGCCGAATTTCTGCTGCACTACTCTCTGAATGTTCTTGAAGGCATCGTTTTTATGTTGGCTTCGGGTCATTCAAATGTGCCTTGAGGAGAAGATGATTCTCGGCCAGCAATTGGTTGATGTCTTTGGAATTTTCATCAAACCAGTCTTTATACTTTCGGAGGGTTGGACCCAGGATTTCCGTAGCAGTGTTGTAGAATATGTCCTTTAGGGCTCTCCACTCTGTTTCTGTATCCTGTTTAGCTTCAGCATTGGGCTTGAGGCGGTCTTCCAGCATATTTTCAAATGACAACTACATTTTCTTGCTGTTTAGGCGGGTGACATTTACTTTTTTTTTTTTGCATTTTTACCCCTTGAGGACAGGTAGTCTACAGATTAGCAGACAGGAAGGCAGGCAGGCAGGTATGATTTGCTTTGATTTAATGTAACTTTATTTTCAAAGAGGTACAAAATGGGCACATAGGCCCGTCTTAAATTCGACCGTTCCAATCATTCATCTTTCGTTCATCAATAGTGCATTATACATTCACATTGGAAACAAAAATCATTGTAAAATGAATGTTGTAAACATAAACAATGCATATTACCATGTTATGAGATACATCCCCAACCCACCCACACATTCCCCACCAAAAACACACCCCACTACCAACACGTACATCCCACACCCACCCACACATATCCCTCAACCACCACACACCACAAGCATTCATACATTCGCACACCCACCTACAACCTACCCAATCCCCACATACACATCTCCACCCACACCCACATCCCCCACCCACCCAACCCCACCCACATCCCTCACCCACACAGCCATCCTCCATCCACTCATACACCCCCATCCACACAACATCTTCCCGCCTACACACACATCCCTACCCACACACACATCCCCACACACACACACACACACGCACATCCCCCACACGCACACATATCCCCCATCCACACACACATCTGCCCACCCACTTACACATCTCCCATCCACCCACACACATCTGCCACGCACACACACCCTCACAACCCACCTACAACCTACCCAATCCCCACATACACATCTCCACCCACACCCACATCCCCCACCCACCCAACCCCACCCACATCCCTCACCCACACAGCCATCCTCCATCCACTCATACACCCCCATCCACACAACATCTTCCCGCCTACACACACATCCCTACCCACACACACATCCCCACACACACACACACGCACATCCCCCACACGCACACATATCCCCCATCCACACACACATCTGCCCACCCACTTACACATCTCCCATCCACCCACACACATCTGCCACGCACACACACCCTCACAACCCACCTACAACCTACCCAATCCCCACATACACATCTCCACCCACACCCACATCCCCCACCCACCCAACCCCACCCACATCCCTCACCCACACAGCCATCCTCCATCCACTCATACACCCCCATCCACACAACATCTTCCCGCCTACACACACATCCCTACCCACACACACATCCCCACACACACACACACACGCACATCCCCCACACGCACACATATCCCCCATCCACACACACATCTGCCCACCCACTTACACATCTCCCATCCACCCACACACATCTGCCACGCACACACACCCTCACAACCCACACACTCACAATCCACACATACATCCCACACCCACCCACTCCCACATCCTCTTCTACACATCCTCTTCTACACATCCTCTTCTACACATCCTCCACCCACACACACATTAAATTACACAAACATATCCCAACCCATACACACACATTCCCACCCATAGACACATTCTTCACACTCTACCCTAACCCACACACCCTTCACCCACCCACCCACTCACCCACACATCCCCACACCCTCTTTACACACCCCACACACCCACCCACAAATCCCCCACCATACACATTCCTCACTCTCACACATCTCCCCACACCCCCACCACATCACCCACCCACTCACAGATCGTCACCCATCCACACATCCCCCACCCATTCACACATTCCCCCACCCACCCACACATCCCCCACCCACCCACGCATCCCCCACAATTGTATGTAGATAGCTAGGGAGACAGGTAGGAAGATAGGCATGCAGGCAGGCAGGTAGGTAGGCAGGTAGTTAGGTAGGTAGATAGGCATGCAGACAGAAAGGTAGGTATACATACCAGGCAGGCATGCAGGAATGTGGGCAGATAGGCAGACAGTAAGGTAGGCAGGCTATCAGACAGACAGGTAGTTAGGTAAGTATGTTGGTAAATAGATAGGCAGACAAGTAGACAGTTATAAAGGTAAATAATTACACAACTTCAAGCAAAAACAAACAAAACGCAATATAGATATACTCAATACTTAAAGAGTTCATGCTCTTAATTAGCTATAATAAAGTTCTTGCTGAATGTATCAAGAGCCTTCCACATTGAGAAGCGCCTCTGGAATCTGCGAAATGTTCGTCAATTGCTACGCCTAATTTTTGTCCGTTGTAGCTTCACACACGAAAGGTCTACCGAGGGTGCACTCTAAATCATTGAACGGCGAAACTTGCCCTATGAACCCTACACAGTCTTCTTTGCCAAAGTGATCGTTTGGTTCCCCTGAAAATTTGAAGTAAAAATGTCAAGGAAATATTGAATTAATTATGAAAAGATACAATATGAATATAAATGCAACTAAAAGTGAATTAATGCAGGTTAGCAGGTCTCCTTGTAATCTAAATACACATATAAATTTTACACTTCAGAGGCAAAATAAATAATGTAAATACTTAGGACGCATGATAACAGAGACTGGGAGAATAGACCGAGAAATTGAAATCAGATGTCAACAAGCAAGTGTGCTTATATATCAACTGTCCCCTGTGCTGAAACATCCAAACATGTATATGTCTGCAACACGACACCACACCAACCCTATGCTACCAATGTCAGGCTGGGACATTATCCAAATCACACTTATGCAAAATCAACACCTGTGAGATGAGATGCCTGAGGAGAGATGCAAACTGAACTAACCGAGGCCGAGTAAGAAATAATGTTATCAGCACCTTCAGTCACATAAATTGACAGGCAGAAGATCAAAAATTCTGCCTATCACATTAGAGTGTACCAACAATAATTCGACAATGACAGTACGCCAAAGCAGATCTGATACGAGAGCAAAAGAACGCCCGAGAAGAAAATGGATTGATGACATCAAAGATATTGCACACTATCACGGATCATCACTATCCAGGGCCAACCATTGGGCATTGAAACGTCAACTGTTCCTACCAACGACGACTCTTGACGGCAAAAGTGGAAGATGATGATAACGATGACCATGAAAAACTGTACCTTGAATTATCTGTTATCACAAAGTGTTTACGACAAAATCTGGAACAAAACATGATCACCGAGCAAAGTTTGACGTACGGGGTGGCATATAATTGCTAGCAAACAAACAAAGAAAGCAAAGTTGTAGTTTACAATTAACGTATTTCTGTTGCTTTTCATAGGCAGGTTTTAGTCAGATATGACTGAGCTACCATATGACAGTAGACGGTGATACCTGCTCTCTGTTATCGCCGAATGTTGGGCGGTGCTCACCAAACCCGACACCCCAGATTGTGTCAACGGCTTCGGGCGGAGAGCCGTCTTGACGGGTATCTTGTCTGAGATGGAAGCTCCGACAGGCGGACAGTTAGAGCATTGCTCTTAGTGACAATAGCTGATCCACGATTCATTGACACGTTGCTCGTGTCGGATAGCGAAACATGACCGCCCAAGCTTATGGGCATGGCACATAATGATGATGATGATAATGATGGTGGTGATGATGATGATGATGATGACGATGATGATGATGATGATGATGATGACGACGATGATGATGATGATGATGATGATGATGATGATGATGATGATGATGATGATGATGATGATGAGTGACAGCTGGTAAAATTCATTTAAAACGAGAAAGCATAAGGCAGACAGATGAACTCTTGGAGGGCGAGACCACATGGTGACACACGAACTCAGACCCTATCCATGATTGGTTATCGTGTGAGACGGCGAGACCACATGGTGACACACGAACTCAGACCCTATCCATGATTGGTTATCGTGTGAGACGGCGAGACCACATGGTGACACACGAACTCAGACCCTATCCATGATTGGTTATCGTGTGAGACGGCGAGACCACATGGTGACACACGAACTCAGACCCTATCCATGATTGGTTATCGTGTGAGACGGCGAGACCACATGGTGACACACGAACTCAGACCCTATCCATGATTGGTTATCGTGTGAGACGGCGAGACCACATGGTGACACACGAACTCAGACCCTATCCATGATTGGTTATCGTGTGAGACGGCGAGACCACATGGTGACACACGAACTCAGACCCTATCCATGATTGGTTATCGTGTGAGACGGCGAGACCACATGGTGACACACGAACTCAGACCCTATCCATGATTGGTTATCGTGTGAGACGGCGAGGCCACATGGTGACACACGAACTCAGACCCTATCCATGATTGGTTATCGTGTGAGACGGCGAGACCACATGGTGACACACGAACTCAGACCCTATCCATGATTGGTTATCGTGTGAGACGGCGAGACCACATGGTGACACACGAACTCAGACCCTATCCATGATTGGTTATCATGTGAGACGGCGAGACCACATGGTGACACACGAACTCAGACCCTATCCATGATTGGTTATCGTGTGAGACGGCAAGACCACATGGTGACACACGAACTCAGACCCTATCCATGATTGGTTATCGTGTGAGACGGCGAGACCACATGGTGACACACGAACTCAGACCCTATCCATGATTGGTTATCGTGTGAGACGGCGAGACCACATGGTGACACACGAACTCAGACCCTATCCATGATTGGTTATCATGTGAGACGGCGAGACCACATGGTGACACACGAACTCAGACCCTATCCATGATTGGTTATCGTGTGAGACGGCGAGACCACATGGTGACACACGAACTCAGACCCTATCCATGATTGGTTATCGTGTGAGACGGCGAGGCCACATGGCGACACACGAACTCAGACCCTATCCATGATTGGTTATCATGTGAGACGGCGAGACATGACAGCCCAAGAGTATCGGCATGGCACTTGATGATGATACGTGATGTGTGAATGATTGATTACATTTTGAATGCATACATGTTACGTTATTTCCACGAAGTGGCTGAAAATTGCTAAATATTAATAATTTTAGATGCAAGCAAATCTGATAGTGTACAGTTATATTTTGTCTGCTCTCATGTATGGGCAGATCTCCCTGGCGTAGGTGTTATGGAAGCGGTTCGTAATCCCGCATACCCGAGTGCGAAACACAGCTGTACGTGATTTGACATCAGCAACAGCAAGGCATGCTGGGGTTGACTGCAAACGCCCTGTAAAGGATATGCAACTAACTTATTTCTCATGTATGGAAGCCATTGTTGGCCAATGTGTGATTGATATATGGATAACGTGGTCTGTTATCAGATTAATATTTTCATATGGCTAACCATACATGTCTATGTGATAGCATACATAAGATTAATACTTACTTATAACTATTACTTACTTATAACTATAATTATTGATAATGCACATTGGGAGCAAGTCGCCGCTGAACGTGTTGCATGGAGGGCAAATATCAGAAATGGAATAAAGTCAAAGGAGAAAATTATTGCAGAAAAGTCACACACCAAGCGTTTGAGACGTAAGATGGTGCATGATGGTGGAAATGACCACGTGTTCACATGCACCCACTGTGAACGGACATTTACAGCGCAAATTGGCCTTATCAGTCACACTCGCTACCGCCATAGTTAAAAGTTATTATGCCTTTTTAAAGCACAAACTATCGTCTGTCAAGACGGCAAGGTGCCAATGATATAACTAACCATACATGTATGTGTAATAGCAAAAATTAGATTAATACTTATAAATTACTAACCATACATGTCTGTGTGATAGCATACATGAGAATAACGCTTACATTTTACAAATCATACACGTTTGTGTGATAACATACATCAGGTTAATGCTTACAGATGACTAACCATACACGTACGTGTGATATCATACATCAGATAATTGCTTACATATGACTACCCATACATGTCTGTGTGATAGCATACATCAGATTAATGCTCACAGATGACAAACGTACATGTTATCTCACCTCCATTAAACATAACTTCTCTAATCTCTTCCTCAATCTTGATGCCATCATCGAGCCAGCAGAACCGTCCCTCTACATTCAGATCATCCAGGCCAATCCAGAAATTGTTATTTCTGTAACCTTTAGCCATTTCTTGGAAAGCACGCACCTTCCCCTTAGTCTTCAGTGATACCAGTTTGAGTCCTTGAGCTTATGTCAGAGAGGACGACAAATGGGGTGGGGTCGAGAGCAAGAATTCATTATAAGTATGTTTCTCCATGCACTATTTCTTTGTGTTAGATCTATTTCCACATACCAGCTCTTGTTAAAGGTATTAATTTGTTTGTGTTTGTTATTGTAACTGGTTTGTTTATTAATTGTTAATGTGTGCGTGTGTGTGTGTGTGTGTGTGTGTGTGTGTGTGTGTGTGTGTGTGTGTGTGAGAGAGAGAGAGAGAGAGAGAGAGAGAGAGAGTTATAATATTTATTGTCACACTAATAAATTTCTCTTTCTTTCATTCTGTATGCATATATCTTTGTTTTTATGTAAATGTGCCATGATAATTCTGTAGTCTTCAGTTAGTTCTTTAACACAAACAGGGAAATGTATAGTCACTGGTAAGAAGGAAAGCAATAGCCAACTAACTTCTTTACACATTCCAATACAGACATGTTTCTTTCAATAGAGGATACCGAGATTACGCAACATGAAAAGCACGTTTTGGATGCATGGTGTTGGCGGGTCAAAGGATGACTGACACGTGAAGTTTATAGTAGAGAAAGTTAGGGAGGAGTTAACGAATATTGGACAAGAAGCGTCCAGGTAAACATCCAAATCGAAAAGGGGAGGATCGAAGACAAAAATTACGAAAATGATGAAAACAGTACATAAATACCCCGGTCTGGCTAACAGCACTCAGACGCAAGCACAGTTAGCCTACCAGGGAAGACCTCCGGCTGGATACTACAACCTGGTCTTGCCAGAATTGCAGTAAGAAGAATAGAGGAAGATTTTACAATTTATGCCTTCTTGTTCTGTGGATCTGATTTTGTTTTCTGTTCCTGTTTCCTATTCATAACGTTAAGCCAGTGGATTTTCTTTGTTACTTCTTGGTGCTATTGTTCCAGCTTTTGCCATTGCTGTATCACAGTGAAAATTGTTTTATAGTTGTTGTATGTGATAAGATGAAGCAAAACTCAGAATCATATACAAAATGCCCAGATGGACAATATTAAGAATGACGACATTTCAGTTTCTTGGGACTGCAAGTTTGAAATGTAGTAAACTAAGTAGAGGACACGTGTCTACGCCTTCATACTTAATGGATATGGCTTTAGTTCCATATTTGACGGAAGGCACGTTAGTGCTAAGGCATATTTGACCGGAGCCATGGTAGTGCTAAGGCATATATGACAGGACCTACGGTAATGCTGTGACATATTTGACAGAAGCCTTGGTAGTACTGTGGCATATTTGACTGGAGCCACAGCAGGGCTGTGGTATATTTGACTGGAGCTATGGCAGGGCTGTGGCATATTTAATTGGAGCCACTGCAGGGCTGTGGCATATTTGACAGGAGTCACCATAGTGCTGTGGCATATTTGACAATAGCCACCATAGTGCTGTGGCATATTTGACAATAGCCACCATAGTGCTGAGGTATATTTGACAGTAGCCACCAAAGTGCTGTGGCATATTTGATAGTAGCCACCATAGTGCTGTGGCATATTTGACAATAGCCACCATAGTGCTGTGGCATATTTGACAGTAGCCACCATAGTGCTGTGTCATATTTGCCAGGAGTCATCATAGTGCTGTGGCATATTTGACAGAAGCCATGGTACGGCTGTGGCATATTTGCTATGTGATGTACTGGCCACTATGTGATGCTCTGATCACTATATGATATTCTGACCACTATATGATGTACTGATCACTATATGATGTACTGACCACTAAATGATGTACTAACCACTACATTATTTACTCATAACTATTTGATGTCCTTGCCACTATATGATGTCCTGACCACTATATGATGTCCTGACCACTATATGATGTCCTGACCACTATTGATTTACTCATAACTATTTGATGTACTGACCACTATATGACGTACTTACCACAAAGTGGTGTACTGACCACTGTATGATGTATTGATCTGTATGTGATATACTGACTACTATCAATAAATCAGGTGCCATCTCCACAATAAAGTTCGGCTGCAATGGATCTCCAACACTGTCTGTCTCTCGCCCTGACTGTACATTCTTTCAGGCTGATGTTCGTCCATCTCTTGATGTTAACTTCCCACTTGTATCGTTGTCTACCTCTTGCTCGTTTGCCCTCAACCTTGCCCTCTAGTATGGTTTTTATAAGAGTTTCATGTCTTTTAACGTGGCCGAATATTTCACTTGCCTCCTCTTTATTTATTTCATCAACTCTATCTTCATTCCCAGTTTTTCTAGAACCATGAAATACGACCTATTCGTCTGTATATCCACATCTCCAGAGCATCTATTTGACTTTCTAGCTGCTTGTTCAATGACCAGGCTTCCGAGCCATACAGTAGCGTTGAATATACATAGCATTTGACAATTCTCATTTTTAATGCGTTATTA
>OY992883.1:119576342-119601737 GCA_963921405.1 Cepaea hortensis
GATCCACGACTCGTTGCCACGGTAATCGTGTCAGATGCTAAACGTGACCGCCTACGCTTATCAGCATGGCACAAGCTGAACAGCGCATACATGCCTTTGAATATAAATGTTATAAACGAGTTCTAAGAATATCTTGGGTAAAAAGAAAAGAACAAATGCATCCATACTTCAAGCGCTCCATATCGAAGAAGGTTGGCTATTAAAGACGATTAAACAAAGAAAATTGAAATGTTTTGGTCACTTGGAACGTCATGAAAGTTTGGAGAGAACAATAATGGAGGGGTATATGCCTCGGAAGATAGGAAGAGGAAGGCCAAAGAGAAGATGGGTGCAGGATGTGGCGGATGATCTCCAGACGGGTGATCGGACGCGGGACATCTTGCTTATGATCGAGAGGTTTTCTGGAAGGTTGTTATAGGAGCGAGGTTCTGCAAAGGACATGCTACTGAATGAATGAATGAACTAACCATACATATCTGTGTGATAGCTTACATCAGATTAATGCTTACATATTACTAACCATACATTTATTGTGGTAGCAAACATCAGATTAATTCTTCCAGATGACTAACCATACATGTCTGTGTGATAGAATACATCAGATTAATGCTCACAGATGACAAACAAACATGTTATCTCACCTCCATTAAACATAACTTCTCTAATCTCTTCCTCAATCTTCCTGCCATCATCGAGCCAGCAGAACCGTCCCTCTACATTCAGATCATCCAGGCCAATCCAGAAATTGTTATTTCTGTAACCTTTAGCCATTTCTTGGAAAGCACGTACCTTCTCCTTAGTCTTCAGCGATACCAGTTTGAGTCCTTGAGCTTATGTCAGAGAGGATGACAAATGGGGTGGGGTCGAGAGCAAGAATTCAGTTTAAGTATGTTTCTTCATGCACTATTTCTTTGTGTTAGATCTATTTCCACATACCATCTCCTGTTAAAGGTATTAATTTGTTTGTGCTTGTTATTGTAACTGATTTGTTTATTAATTGTTAATGTGTGTGTGTGTGTTTGTGTGAGAGAGAGAGAGAGAGAGAGGGAGAGAGAGAGAGAGAGAGAGAGAGAGAGAGAGAGAGAGAGAGAGAGAGAGAGAGAGAGAGAGAGTGGGTATGTGTATGTGTTATAATATTTATTGTCACACTAATGAATGTCTCTTTCGTTCATTCTGTATGCATATATTTTTGTTTTTATATAAATGTGCCATGATAATTCTGTAGTCTTCAGTTAGTTCTTTAACACAAACAGGGAAATGTATAGTCACTGGTAAGAAGGAAAGCAATGGCCAACTAACTTCTTTACAAATGCCAAGACAAACATGTTTCTTTCAATAGAGGATACCGAGATTACGCAACGTGAAAAGCACGTTTTGGATGCATGGTGTTGGCGGGTCAAAGGATGACTGACACGTGAAATTTACAGTCTATAGTGAAAGTGAGGGAGGAGTTAAAGAATACTGGACATGAGGCGTCCAGGTAACCATCCAAATAAAAAAGGGGGGATTCGAAGACAAAAATCACGAAAATGATGAAAACAGTACACAAATACCCCGGTCTGGCTAACAGCACTCAGACGCAAGCACAATTAGCCTACCAGGGCTGGATACTACAACCTGGTCTTGCCAGAATTTCAGTAAGAAGACTAGAGGTAGATTTTACCATTTGTGTCTTCTTGTTCTGTGGATCTGATTTCGTTTTCTGTTCATGTTTACTATTCAAAACGTCAAGCCTGTGGATTGTTTTTGTTACTCCTTGTTGCTATTGTTCCAGCTTGTGCCATTGCTATGTCACAGTGAAAACTGTTTTATCGTTGTTGTATGTGATAATGTGAAGCAAAACTCAAAATCCTATACAAAATGTCCAGATGGACAACATTAAGAATGACGACATTTCAGTTTCTTGGGGCTGCAAATTTGAAATGTAGTAAACTAAGCAGAGAACACGTGTCTACGCGTTCATACTTATTGGATTTACGGCTTTCGTTCCATATTTGACAGGAGGAAAGGTAGTGCTTAAGCATATTTGACCAGAGCCACGTTTGTGCTGTGCCATATTTAACCGGAGCCACGTTTGTGCTGTGCCCTATTTGACCGAGCCACGTTTGTTCTGTGCCGTATTTGACCATAGCCACGTTTGTGCTGTGCCATATTTGACCGGAGCCACGACAGACATGGAGAGTCATGACTTCTGCCCTATGCACCGAATTAGGCTCAAGAGGAAAGACTAACTATAGTATGTCCAGAAATGAATGCCGTCATTCACGATCAATTATTTTGAAAACTGTCTGTTGCATCGCTATGAAATTTTTCCTGCCGTGTTATATTTACCTCAACCCAAGGAATGTGTCTTTGAAAGGTCCAAAAGCAACTTAAATCATCGAAAGCGGCGACATTTCGTTGATGTTTTGGGGAACATGTAGTGAATTCACGCTAACAAACTAGTCTTACAGTAAACCACGTTATTTATGGTAAGGACATAAGTACAAGGCGTAGCCAGATTCGTATGGGAGTGGGTGCAATAAAAAAAGTAGCTTAAAAGTCGACAGGGTCGACTGCATTGTACCGGGTTTTTATCCCATATGGCCCAGTCTCTTTCCGCAGGGCGGAAAGCGTCGCACAAAGCACGAACTCCGCAGCTCCAGCGACGACCCTCGGAAGTATCTGAAAAATGCACCCGTGAAATGAAGGAATCTAACATACAACCTTCGGAGCCCGAGTCAGACGGCTTGACCACTTCACCACGGAGACCCCCGAGATGGATGCAATGTGTAATATTAGTCAAGACAGAGAATTTACAGAGGCATGGGGTAAATAATGTGTAAATTGACAGGAAAGTAAAAGGAATATATTTCTTACCTTCTTTTTCATTTCCTTCTTGTTTCTTCAGCTGCTGGTTAATAATTGTAAACAAGTATTCATGTTACTAGAATGCATTTAGCTTTTTATATTGAGTTCGTGAAAGCTTCCAAATAGCTGTGTGTTAATGTGCGTATGGATTGACCAGAAATGATACCGCAATTTAGTCATCATGTGTCCATTTTTAAGGATCTGTTCAGCTGTCTGTGTAGTTTGTTCACACGTACACATGGGTGACAGTCCCGCTTTGAGTCTTCGTGAAAGATTGTCTACTCTGCTGTTTACCGTTCAGAGACGGAACATGATTACCTGTTTTGCACTATGAAAATAGTTGTCAGTGTCTCTGTAGTGGGCTTTCTTCTCAACGACCAAGATGTTGGTCCTATTTTCATTGTAGTTTATAGATTGATTCGTATGATGTGTTGTCCCCTAAGTTTCTTGTTATGCCGCAATATGTCAGTTTCTACCGCAATATTATTCTTCTGTTGGTATTCAATGCTCTTAGTGTGTGTGTGTGTGTGTGTTTGTTTTCTTTTCAATACCAGTTGTTTGTCACCGCTGAGGGCTTGCGGAATTGAAAATTTATCACTGTGAATACAAACTGTTTTCATTGACATTGTGCTGATGCTGTAATGTTTAGGGTCTTCAATTCGTCTGAATGGTTGGAGCAAGATATCCCAGTAAGCGAGCACGCGGATTAAGGTCTGCGATCTGCTCAGACCTTAATCTGTGTCGGACGATTCCAATAGGTTGATGACTGCTCTCGGTTGCATACAATTCAATCCATCCTTTCTACAATAGTCCTCTTCCTCTTTCAACACACGGTCCTGACGTTTTTTCCAGTAACTTTTATCAATATTTAATAGCTCAGACTGGATTAGTATCTTGACATCAGACAATTTGAATATAGTATTGTCAGCTGCCACCTGTCCTGTAATTTTAGCTCACACAAGTTCTATAGGGTTAAAATGAGAGTGGTACGGCGGAAGTCTCAAGCAACCATGACAATGTTCTTCTATCAACTTGTCGATTTGATATTTCTTGCTTTCTTTGGCGTCTGTTTAACAAGGGACAACAATTCTAGCTAGAAATACCTTTCTGGAAATGGTATGTTTTCCATTCGGAGCCGTATCTTTATTGCTCACTTTGTGCTCGATGCTGTAGGTATTTTGTCTTCTTGGGCAACAACATTGATATCATGCATTGTCCATAATTGGACACGGAGGTCTATCTAAGGATGGAAGCACAGTATTCTCGAGCCAGTCTTTAAATGCATTACCATTCATCTTATTATGATAATCCCTATTGTCTGTATGCTTTGATACGAACACGAACCCGGCATTCTGTTGTAAGCCATTATGCGTATTACCAGCATGGGCCATGACCAAAAGCTGTCCTATACTACTGGGCACATATCGCTTTATCTGTCCATCCACTGATTGCCATTCCTTATCACTTGTGTTGTGCGCATTGATCTACATTTCATCCAAATACACTATGCCATAATTTTCTTTGCTCATTTCCCTAATTCACGTAGGTATCTGCTTCTCATGACTCCTAAATGCGGTTGCTCGCAAAGAATATTTCTACCTCTCTTGTACTTTCTAAAAGTGAAGATAATGTCCTTATAATTTTCAACAAAGTTGTTTTGGATAGCTCTGTGTTATTGTTCTTTCTCAACCAAACTCTAAGTTTTCTTACAGTCACTGTTTCTTTGGCATCCAGCATTTTTATAATGCTGGATAATCCTGGATATAAAATCCAAAATTTTTATAATTTTAGGAGTCTCCGTGGCGAAGTGATCAAGCTTTTTGACTCGGGCTCCAAAGGTTGTGGGTTCGATTCCGGGCCGCATCTTTCGGTTCACGAGTTAAATTTTTCGGAGACTTCTGTGTGTCGTCGCTAGAGCTGCGGAGTTCGTGCTTTGTGCGACGCTTTCCATGCTGCGGAAAGAGACCGAGCCAAATGGGATAGAACCCGGTACAATGAAGTCTACCCTGTCGACTTTTAAGCGACTTTTAAAAACATTTTTATAATAGCTCGCCTTATGCCATCTTTGTTAAAGCTGTCTACAATAACCTTTCTACCTACCGTTTGGTTATTACGTGGTGGTTGAATTCCATATTCTTGCACACATCGACGAAATGACCGTTTACTCAAACCCAATGCATGCACTGTTCTTTTTTCGGAATGTTTAATAGTATAAAACAGTTTCCTGCGATCAGCTTCTATACAAAAATATGTGTACAACTTCATAGCGATGCTTTGAAGTGTATACACAATTCCGCATTCGATCCCATTGAAAAATATTCACACATTTCAATGTTAGCGATAAGTGGTAAGATTAAAAAAAAAAAAATTATAATAATCAGGTTTCATGAAATAATCCACAGTTTGACGACACCTCTGAACAGTCCCAGTTTAAACTGCGCGGGGTTCTTGGCATAAGGCCAATTCCGTGAAAAACGTAAAATATTCAACATTGAACGGTGATTGATTGATTGATTGATTTAGGAATCGACATCACAGCATTCGGGGCATTCCCATAAGTGCTCCGTTCCCATCCTCAACAGCCAGCGAAGAGTTCCAACACTAATAGTACCAGTAGAAATCTGATTATAAGTCCGTCTCGCCTTTCCTCTGAGCGTTGAGCGTCGGCCAGATCCCTTCGTCACTCCTCGTTGTCTCATTCTTGCCAGACCATGGTAATCCATTTGCTCCTCCGAGGTGTGCACGTGCTCCCACAAGGCCGCAACCACGTCTGCCTTGTCATGTCATTGAACGCTGATTGTCTGGCTACGCTATAATACATTTAAAATTATGAAATTCATCTC
Organism: Cepaea hortensis; assembly: GCA_963921405.1. Taxonomy (NCBI): domain Eukaryota; kingdom Metazoa; phylum Mollusca; class Gastropoda; order Stylommatophora; family Helicidae; genus Cepaea; species Cepaea hortensis. Next base: position 119,582,036 of record OY992883.1, read on the forward strand.
TGACCCGTAAATTATATACCGCATATAAAAAAATAACTTTGAAATATGCTGTAAAATCTCTAGAACAAAAATTGTTTTGTTGGGTGGACATAATGATAAGGTTATATGCTAAATCTCATCATTTTCCTTCAGTTGGTTACTGAGATATGGAATTTTATATTGGGGCAGACAAAAATAAACACACTATAACTAACTAACGTTTGTGCCTTGCCATATTTGACCGGAGCCACAGTAGTGATAAGGCATATATGACAGGAGCTACGATAATGCTGCGATATATTTGACTGGAGCTATGGCATAACTGTGGCATATTTCACAGCAGCCACCATAGTGCTGTTGTATATTTTACAATAGCCACCATAGTGCTGTGGCATATATTTGACAATAGCCACCATAGTTCTGTGGCGTATTTGACAATAGCCACCATAGTTCTGTGGCATATTTGACAGCGGCCACCATAGTGCTGTGGCACATTTGGCAGGAGTCTTCACAGTGATATGGCATATTTGACAGGAGCCACGGTATGACTGTGGCATATTTGCTACGTGATGTACTAGCCACTATGTGATGCTTTAATCACAATATTATGTACTGACCATTATGTGATGCCATGATTACTATATAATGTATTGACCACTATATGATGTCCTAACCACTATATGATGTACTGATCATTATATAATTTACTCATAACTATTTGATGAACTGACCACTATATGACGTACGTACCACAAAGTGATGTACTGACCACTGTATGATGTACTGATCTGTATCTGATATACTGACTACTGTCAATAAATCAAGGCCCTCTCCACAGTAAAGTTCGGCTGCAATGGATCTCCACTCCAACTCTGTCTGTCTCTCGCCCTGACTGTACATTCTGTCAGACTGATGTTTGTCCATCTCTTGATGTTATCTTCCCACTTATATCGTTGTCTACCTCTTGCTCTTTTGCCCTCAACCTTGCCCTGTAGTATGGTGTTTATAAGAGTTTCATGTCTTTTAACGTGGCCGAAATATTTCACTTGCCTCCTCTTTATTTCTTTCATAAACTTTCTCTTCATCCCCAGTTATTCTAGAACCTCTACATTTGATTGTTTTTGTTTCCATGAAATATGGCATATTTGTCTGTATATCCACATCTACAGAGCCTCTATTTGACTTTCTAGTTGCTTATTCAATGTCCAGGTTTCTGCGCCATACAGTAGCGTTGAATACACGTAGCATTTGACCATTCTAATTTTTAATGCGTTGTTAATCTCTTTAGATGTTAATACTGATTTCATGCCGTTGAAAGCATTTTTGACTATTACATTACGGTTAGCAAGAGGAATACTGCCACATGGTGGTCACGCCCACACGCACCACCAAATGTAAATTGGGAGATTCCCAGTCTAACAATAGAATGACTTGACGACTAGAAACTGAGGACGACGTAATCATCGTCCGGGACAGCGGAAAGGGACTTGGAGAAAGGAGATCAAGACGGCTGTGTGTATTTTTCCCTGAAAGCTCCGTGAGCAAAAGGTTTGATCATCTAGGGCAAAGCATTGTTACCGAGAAGGGATATCGCCTGTTTGGATATAGCATTCTTGTCATACTCAGGACCGGAACAGATATCAAGTATAGACAACGAGTTAACGAGTTATGTTGGACATTAGCTGCAATATACTTTAGGAGATTGGGTAATTATAGAATTGGATGAACGGCCAAGTTGTATTAACATAACATATATAACGTCCCGTGCCCGTGTTAGGGCCCCGTTATATGATACGGCAGTGTTGTGTTCATTTTGTCTAAAAGAGAGCAGATCCGAAATAAAAGGATTTATCTCAAAATTATATCAGTCTTCAAGGTGAGCGACTTTTGTTACATACATTCATTCAAGTTTGAGTTTTAATACTTCGGCGGTTGAATGTATATTGAGACAAATACTAGACATAAAATTATATATCAGAAAGAATCATCACAGTGTAAAATATACGCACCATGTAATACAAACAAAAATTAACAAGAATGCGAGGACTTCTACGAAGACATCCATGACGTGCTAAATAAAATAGATAGGCAGGACAACATCATAGTTATGGGAGACTTCAATGCAAGACTAGGACACTGAGCGGGCATAGACAAACATATTGGAGCATTTGGAGACCAACATAATGAAAGAAATGATAACGGGAGTAGACTGATAGAGCTATGCAGCCAACACAAACTCTATATAACAAACACATTCTATAAACATAAAGACTCACAAATATACACCTGGTATAAATGGAATGATCTTGATACTAAAAGCCAAATTGATTTTATATTAACAAGAAACAACAGAAAGAGAAATATATTAGATGCAAGGGCAGTACCCAACTTAGGTATAAACACAGACCACAAAGCAGTCCTTGCCACAATAAGAATCATCAGTAGAAGGAAGCAAAGACCACGAAAATACATGCCATGCAAATAAGTAAACTTAAAAAACATCAAAGACGAGGCAGTGAGGGAAAATTATGAAAAAGAGCTAACTGAAATGTTTGTAAAATTATCTGTAGAAAGAAAGACAGTGGAAGAAGAATGGGAGATGTTCAAATCAAGCATTTTAAATACTGCAAAGATAACATGTTGAACCACGAAAAAACGCAAAACACGGATAAAGAAAATAACAAGTTGGTGGAACGCAGAAGTAAAGAAAGCTGTAAAAGAAGAAAAGGAAAAATATAAAAAGTGGTCAAAGAGCAAACAGGAATGTGATTACATAGAATATAAAATAGCGAGAAGACATGTGAATAGAATAGTAAAGAGAACAAAACAAAAAGACTGGGAGGAGTATAGAGAAACTCTAAATAAAAACTACAAGGAGGCAACTAGAAACTTCTATAAAATGATAAGTGCAATGAGAACCAGAGGAGAACCCTTTGATCCAACAGAAATAATTAATAACGAAAATGGAGAACCAATAAGTGAACAAAAGCAAATCCTAATAAGATGGAAACATTACTTCGAACAACTTCTCAACATCCCATCAGATGTCACAGGAATTCAAGAAACCGACACAGATGCCACCGAAGAACTAGAACCAGACATACTGAAGTAATAAATTATAGAAGCCGCCAGATTAGCCCGTTGAACAAATCACGAGGACAAGATGAAATACCAAATAAACTAATTAAAGCACCAAGAGAAGTAGGAGCAGAATGGCTACATAGACTGTTCAATCATGTTTGGGTAGAACAACAGACACCACGAGGCTGTGGAAAAGCCATAATTATCCGTTTGGAAAAACAAAAGCAGCAAAAGAGACTGCACACAATACAGAGGCATTTCACTGTTGAGTCATACTAGGAAAATATTTTGCAAAATTCTTGAAAAAAGATTAAGAACTATTATAGAACTCCAGCTAAGCGAAACACAACTTTGATTTGGGAAAAACAAAGGGTGCACAGATGCCATTTTTTCTCTTAAACAACTTATAGAAAAATCAATCGAATTCAATGAAACACTCTACTTAGCCTTTGTCGACCAAGAAAAGGCATTTGATAGAGTAGATAGAAACAAGTTGTGGGAAATCCTTAAACAATATGGAGTGAGTATACATCTAATGAACCTATGTAGAAGCTTATACAACAACAGTGAATACATAGTGATAGCAACTGGAGGATACTCAGAACCCTTCATCATAAGATCCAGAGTACGACAAGGTTGTGTCCTGTCCCCTCTCTTGTTTATAACATATCAGGACAGCATATGTAAAGAAACCAGCCAAACAGAGACCGCAAGGACACCGCATGACGAGAACACAGAAGACGAACCATGAAAATTAGCACAAGTAAAACAGAGGTACTTGTCAAGGTCTCACATCTGAGGTTGCGACGCGTTGTCTGTACCAACGCCAGACAACATAATAACACGCAACCCTTCTTCTTCTTCTTCAGCGTTCCGAGCCATTGAGGTTCTTTGCTGCAAATACAATCCGTCTCCATTCGTCTCTCTGGTGGACCTTCTCTTGCCAGTCGTTGATTCCAAGTGCTTGTAGGTCTGTACATGTATTATCTCTCCACCGCCTTCTTGGTCTACCTCGGGGTCTACGGTCATTTATTTCCTGAGTGTAAGCGAGTTTTGTTTCCCTATTATCTTCCATTCTTTCTATATGACCCAGCCATTGTAGTCTATTAGCATTCATGATACCAGTGATTAGCGGGGACTTAAACAGATCATAAATGTCTTTGTTACTTCTTCTTTTCCACTCTCCACTTTGTGTATCCCTAATGGGTCCAAAGATGCGACTTAAAATTTTGTTCTCAAAGGTTTGTAACAAGGCTTCGTCTCCTTTCGTTGTACTCCAGGTTTCAGAGCCATACAGCACAACTGGTCTGATCAGTGTTTTGTATATTGTGATTTTGGTGTTACGAGATAGCGCCTTTGATTTTAGTAGATGTTGTAGTGCATAGTATATCTTATTTCCAGAGTTGATTCTAGTTTGTATTTCTTCCCTTATGATGTTGGAGCAGTTGAAGATCGTACCCAGGTATTTGTATGTTTCCGTTCTTTTAATGGTCATATTATCTATTTGTATGTGGCCAGAGTTTCTAGCCATTCCGTCTCTTGAAATTACCATATATTCTGTCTTATCTTGGTTGATAACCAGCCCCATCTGTTGGGCTTTTTCCTTTAAGTGAGTCAATATTTCCAATGTCTTTTGTTCACTTTGCCCTATAATATCTATATCATCTGCATAACCAAGCAGCTTGGATGTTCCTCCAATATCACATTCCTCCTTTACCTTCCTTACAACTTTCTCTAGAGCCAGATTGAAGAGTAGCGGCGATAGTGCATCACCCTGTTTCAAGCCAGATGTTATTTGGAAGGGGTCTGATTTCCTGCCTTTATATGTTACTATATTATAAGTATCTTCCATGCATAGTCTGGTCATGTTGATTAACTTCCTTGGTATTCCAAATTCCTGCATAGCATTCCATAGACTATTCCTATGGACACTATCATAAGCCTTTTTTAAAATCCACAAAAATGTTATGGAGATCTCTTTTATATTCCCAATGTTTCTCGGCTATTTGTCGTAAGATAAATATCTGATCTATTGTTGATCTGTTTTGTCTAAAACCCGCCTGGTAGTCACCTAATATGTCTTCTGAATATGGTTTTAGTCTATTTAGTAATACTGCGGATAGTATCTTATAGCTTGTGGACAGTAGTGATATTCCTCTATAATTTCCACATTGGAACTTGTCTCCTTTCTTAAAGATAGGTATCAATAATGACTCTTTCCAGTCATGGGGTAATTCTTCTGTCCTCCAGATTTTTATTATTAGTTCGTATAGCTTTAGATGTAATGCATGGCCACCTGCCTTTATAAATTCAGCAGCAATTCCATCAGTCCCAGTTGCCTTATTGTTTTTAAGTCGTGTGATTACATATAGGATTTCTTCAAATGTAGGTTCTTCAATTTGTGGTTCGCATGTTAGAACCTCTTCTTGTGAGAAAATGTTACTTGGAGCTTCACAATTTAGTAATTCAATAAAATATTCTTTCCATGTGTTGCACATTTCCTCATTGGTATTTATCATATTCCCATTTTTGTCTTTTAAACCATATGTGTTTTGTTGGTGCCCTCGTTTCATTGACTTCAGTTCTTTAAAAAATTTTCTGGATTCATTTTTCTGGTGATTAGTTTCCATATCTTTGATTATATTACTCATATATTCTCGCTTCTGCTGTCTGACTATTTTTGTAGCCTCTTTACATTCATTTCTATAATGCTCTTCCTTTTGGATGTTATTGATGTCATTTAACCATACATGTCTGGCATTCTTCTTCCTAATGACTGCTTCTTCACATTTTTGATTGAACCATCTGTTCTTTCTATGCGTGGTTAACACACCGAGACATTCTTCTGAGGTAGACTGAATTGTATTCTTGATGTTCAACCAAGTTTGGTCAATGCTTTCCTCCAAAGGGTTTTGCAGAGTTTCAAGTTTACATTTTATTTCATCTGTAAATTTCTCTTTGACTGTAATGTCTTGCAGTTTTTCTATGTTATATGTTGGGTGTAATCTTTGTAATTTAGTATAGAAAGCTCTCTTAAGTTTTATTTTAAATTTTGCTCCAACAAGGAAGTGGTCACTGTGGCACTCAGCTCCTCTATAACTTCTGACTTGCTGTATGTTTGATGCATTTCTGTTGTTAATTAAAATGTGATCTATTTGATTATAGGTTCTCTTGTCACATGATTTCCAAGTTTGTTTGTGTATATCCTTTCTTTGTATTCTGGTACTGCTAACCTGCAGTCCTTTGGCTTCTGCCAGGTTGATGACTCTCCATCCATTATCATTTGAAGTTGTATGTAGGCTTTCCATACCGGCCACTTTTTTTATTAGTTTGCTCTCTACCTATTTTTGCATTGAAGTCTCCCAGCACAATCAGGATGTCCTGTTTGGGGGTTTCTTCTATGACATCTTCCAGATCATTATAAAAGTCTTCTTTAATATCATCTTCTTTCTCTTCAGTAGGTGCATGTACATTAATCATCGTTATATTTTTCCATTTACCTTTTATTCGTAATTTACTAATCCTGTCATTAAAAGCTTTAAAGTTTAAAACGTTCCCCCATAACTCTTTTTTGATGACAAATCCTGTTCCTAATTCATGTTTATTTTGGGTGTTTCCTCCATATATTATAATCATTCCATTTTGCTCTAAAGTACCCTCTCCTGGCCACCTTATTTCTTGAATTGCTGTTATATCCATTTGATATTCAATCAGCTCCCGGGTTAGTTCTTCGGCCGCTCCAGCTCGATATAGTGTCCGTACATTCCATGTTCCAAATCTCAAAAGTCCTTTAACGTTCCAAGGTCGTTGTCCAGATAAGTCAGTCCGATATCGAGGCTCATGTATTTGTTTCGTAACAAAGAAAGGTTTTTACAAAGGTGGGGATGTTAACCCCACGCTTCAACCCCCAACCTGGAGGACCAGGGTGTTTCTCTTTGTCTGTTCTCTACCCTTTGACCTGTCCGGCTTGGGAGGCCCTGCTGGTAGCTACGCTACCGCCGGCATAGCTCTCAGGGTCATTGAGAAACTCAAGCTCCCCCACCACGACAAGGTGGAAACACCATCGGGGGAGAACACGCAACCCTGAGTAATGTTAAACACGGCAGAGAGAACGCGGCGTCGTTACCGACGCCCGGATAGGTAGCCACGCACAGCAATTGAGTTCACCCCGTGAACCGTGCAGGGGACACCAGCTGACGTGTGCGTGTAAGCGTGTAAGACGCCAGAACCGGCAGACGGGCTCAGATCGTTGAACGGACAGGTCGCATGGGGAATGCGAGTTGAGTTTGAATCTGCCTTGAGAGCTAGCCTGTATGACAGTGGGAGACTGGTTCGAACGCTTGTATAGTGAGACGTTTATTGCTTGCATGTATTATTATGTATTGTAGTGATATTTTTCATGCTATAATGATTGTTATGGATTGTCAGTGCGCGATGTTTGTGCGATGATAAATGCGGCGCGTCAATAAAACGTGTGAATAATACTTTCGGATATTCACTTCGTGTGATTTGATAGTTTGATATTACTTCACACTTGCCAGAAAACGAGCTACTTGTCTTGTGTTATGCAAGACTCTGACAAGTGCGAATGTGGAGGCTCGTCCGGGTTTTGAATCAAATGCGAACGTATAAATTGTTTTTGTCCGAGTTTGAAGCGAATGTGAACATGCCGATAGAAGTGCGCAAGTCATAGACTAAGGTAAAGTAACGAATTAATAGAGTTGATTTAATTAAATTATAAGTGTGAAGATATTATTTGAAGCCAACCGAGGCGTCTTCAGACTTAGCACTAAATTCAACAAATTTTGTACCTAAAATCCAAAATGGCGGCCGTGCCCTTGAATGTCATTGAGTAGAGGTAGTGTGAGCGTGAAAGTTGTTGAAAGTGGTAACGACTAACAATAATACTTGACAGCATACAAACCTTTACAGACTTCAGTGACATTACACACACCATACATTTACAAACGTTCTAATTTCGTTTAGTTTAAAAAGTACAGGGTGTTTGTGACAACTTTACCTGAGTCTGGTGAACTTCAAAAATTTTTTGTGCGTCAACCCGAAAGACGTTCCAGTGTGATTTCGAGCACCACTGAACAGCACAATACCCAAGGATTACTTGAGTATAAAATTTTTTTCAGCTTTCTTTATACTTTCGTTAGTCTGGCTTTGGACATTAACTGTGCTATAAATATTTGTAACTTACTAACATCATAAGTAATTTTGTTTATATTTATTCCATCATATCTATTGTTCATCATGTCTTCTTTAAACAATTTCATTGAAATGGGTTTAGAAATGAATATGTCTGGTGAGGGATTGAGAACATGGAGTAAAAGTGAATATGCAGAATATCTTGTGAAACAAGAGCAAATTAGTGAGAGGAATGAGAGAGCAGCCGAAAGGGGATTAAAGCAATCAGAAGTTGCTCTGAAAAGTAAAGAGGCAGACTCAGAAGCTGCTTTAAAGCTTCAACAGGCAAAATAAGAAGCTGCTCTAAAGCTTCAACAAGCACAGTCAGAAGCGGCAGTGAGGCAAGCTGAGATCTTAGCCCAAAGTGAGAGAGAAGAGCAAGAAACACAACTGAAAATTGACCAGCTAAAAGCTGAATGTTCTAAAGAGAAAGTGAATAGAGAAACAGACAAAGATCAACCTCATAAGAAGTACCAAGGTCTGATCAGAAGTTACAACACAGGTGATTGCATAGCAGCATTCACCCAACATTTTGAATTTGTTATGGATCATTACAAAATCCCAAAACCTGAATGGGGGATAGTATATGTAAGAAGTCTTTCTGGGGAACCTCTTAAAGTCATAGAGTCGATCCCAAATGACCTGAAAGAAGATTATCTTTACATTAAAGCAAAAATTATGTCACATTTTTTGCTAGATGAATCAGGTTATAGAGAACAGTTTAGGAAGTTGTCTCCTAAGCCAACACACACGTTCTCTGATTACATCTCAGAAATTCAAAATATTTTTTCTAAATGGCTGTCAGCAGCTAAAGTAAATGGAAGTTATGACAAATTGGATGATCTTATGTTGAGAGATAAGATTATTGCATCTCTCCCAGCCCCCTTTTCTAAATTTTTGTTGGAATGTCAGTGTGAAAGTGTTCAACAGATTGAAAGTCGTGGCTCTGGTTATTTTGCAGCCAATAAGCATTGTTTCTCTAGTAGTCTGACCAGCACAGACTTTGTAGCAGCAGCTACATATGGCAAATATCAGGCAGGGTCAAATACCAAACAAAGACCTTATAAACAAACTGCAGAGAAATTATATCAGTGTAAATATTGCAACTATGCACACAATGAGCATGATATGTGCGACCAACATCCTGGGTACACTGCTTACTTGCATGATTACATTTCTAAGCAAGAGAAAGAGAGGAAGAACTACAAAAAACTTACAAAATGTTACCTTTGTAAGGCGTTTGGTCACTGGCGTAAGGATTGTAAAGGCAAGTCAATGACCAAAAAGGCTAATGCAGCCATGTTTGACAGTTCTTCATCAGAAGATGAAAGTGTACAAGACCACCCAGTAAACTCAGCACATTCCATTGAAGTGTTCCATCAGGAAAAATGTACCATTTGTGATCAATTTCATGAGGATGGCGTGTTAACATGCGGCCATTCTATACCTATTACCAGTGAGGAGGCCAATTCTGTAGTAAACTCCAAAGATAGACTGAACATCCACCAGGGGTATGTTAATGGTAAACCTGCCACAGTTTTACGTGATAGCGGAAGTACTCTCATTGGTGTAAAGAGAGATTATATTTTACCAACACAATATAGTGGTAAATATGTCACATGCAGGACATTCTCAGGGAACATAGAGAAATATCCACTTGCATGGGCATATATAACTACACCATTCCTTACAGGAAAGGTGAAATGCGCAGCATTAACCAATCCTTGCAGTGATATTATTATTGGAAACCTTCCTGAAGTGAATGACATACCACATGACATCAATACATCATCTGTCAGTTGTAATATTGATACTACCACTTCACCTTCATCACCAATCACCATTCATGATGTATTACCACCTGTAAATGAATGTACAAATACCAACCTGGCTATGCCAGAACATACATGTAATTGTGTGAATGTAACATCAATGTGTGATGAGAATGATCGTTGTAATGCAGTAAACGCAGTGACTCGATCTACTGCACAGATGCAAGATCGAATCGATCAAACAGAGGCTTTACAACGAGTAAGTCCTGTTGTAACATCTCCTGAGACAACTAGGGAGACGTTTATAACATCTCAGAAAGCCGATCGATCTCTGCAAAAGTATTTTAAACTTATAGGCCAAAAGCCAAGAGTAGCAAAGAATGCTCAATGGTACTTTGCTCTCAAGAACGGAATTCTAACACGGTATTACACCAAAGGTTCCAGCACTATAGAACAAACAGTGCTACCGTTAGAAAACCGCAAGCAAGCATTGAACATAGCTCATGACATACCCTTTGCAGGACACATGGCTTATGCTAAAACTAGAGCAAGGTTACTTACTCAATTTTATTGGCCAAAGTTTTGCAACGATACCAAACAGTATTGCAGATCGTGTGACATCTGTCAAAAGCTTGTCAAAAAGGGTAAACACCCACAAGCTGAATTGCAAGTTACTGATTTGGCTAGTAGACCGTTTGAAAAGATCTCGGTCGATATAGTTGGTCCTCTGAACCACATAACATCTAAAGGTAATAGATACATTGTAACACTCATTGATCTATGTACTCGTTGGGCAGAGGCAATTCCAATGAAGAACATAACTTCCAACGACATCATGGAAGTGTTCTTTCATATTTTTGCGAGGGTAGGATTCCCTGATACCATCCTTTCAGATCGGGGTAGCCAATTTATTTCCTCGGCTACACAAGCCTTTACCAAAATGTTGGGTGTTAAACAATGCTTCAACAGTCCATATCACCCACATTCGACCGGTATAGTAGAAAAGATTAATGGCGATATGAAACATATGCTCTCTAAGGTAACCCAAGAACATCCTGAAGATTGGGATATTTATCTGCCTGCCATTTTGTTTGCATATAGGGAAGTGCCCCATTCCAGCACTGGGTTCTCACCATTCGAAATGTTATATGGTGCACAACCACGCGGCCCATTATCTCTGTATGAATCTGTGTTGACTGGAAGTACAACTGTGTCTATACCCATTTCACCATATGAACACGTAACATCATTGCGTGATAGAATTATGAAATCATGTATATTAGCCAAAAAAGCTCTCCAAAAATCAGGAGCTATTTACCGACAATATGCTAACAGAGGAAATAGAACTATTACACTGACGCCAGGACAGGACGTTCTTCTTCTTTTGCCAAGTGATAGACATCTCCTAACTGACTCATGGCAAGGACCGTTCAAAGTGCTACGACAAATTTCGACGGTAGATTACGAGATTGCAGTTAGGGACAAACATAAAATTTTCCATGTTAACATGCTCAAACCTTATCACCACAGGCAAGACGAACAAGTAGAGACTGCAGCAAGCACCTCCATAGTGGACCAGACGGACGACAACGACACTGACGAGATACCGACACCAGTTCTTGACACAACGACCAACTTACAAGACATTAAGGTAAATCCTAAACTGACTCAGACACAGACTAACAGTTGCAGACAACTGATACAAGACTACAGGACGATCTTTTCTGACAGCCCAGGACAGACAGATTTAGTGCAACACCAAATCATCTTAACATCTGACGTTCCTATTAAGTGTAGACCATATTCCATCCCTATACACTATAAAGAAAAACTTCATCAAGAAATCATTGATTTAGAAACAAATCATATCATTCGACGTTCACAATCTCATTTCTGTTCACCAATAGTTTTGGTACGCAAAAAGGACAACACTATAAGACTTTGTGTGGACTATCGTAAGCTCAACAGCATTACACAGTTGGATTTAGAACCAATGAGCAACTGTGAAGACATCTTGACTGAACTATCTGACTCACGTTATTTTACTAAACTTGACATGACAAAAGGCTACTGGCAGATAGCTGTACATCCTGATAGTATACATCTGACTGCATTTGCCACACCTTGGGGTTTATACGAATGGTGTAAACTACCTTTTGGATTAGTCAATGCACCAGCTACCTTCGTCAGAATGACAATAATTCTTTTGACAGACATTGCTAACATCATTTGGTACATGGACGACATCTGCATACACACAAAGGACATGACAGAGCACATAACAGCACTACAGCAGACATTTGACAGAATTAGACATCATGGACTGACTGTAAAACCTTCCAAAGTGGATATAGCCTTTCAGGAAATTTCATTTTTGGGCTATAAGATCTCAAATGGCTTTATATCAACTGACGATAACATCATGTCCAGAATTTTGAAATTGTCGCTTCCGACAACTAAGAAACAGTTGCGAAGTGTGTTAGGTCTTTTAAACTTTTACAGACAGTTTATTCCTCATTTTGCTGAATTGACCAAATGTTTCACTGATCTACTAACAAATAAACACCCCAATGTGATTGTAAACAGTGAATGTTTAAGGCCAGCATTTACGAAAATTCTTTCATATCTTTCTAAATCACCTATTCTGAAATTGCCAAATTTGAATATTACTTTTAGATTAAGATGTGATGCGAGCTCCGTAGCCATTGGAGGTGTGCTTCTCCAAGAACACGACCAAATCTTGTACCCAGTATACTACGTCTCTCGAAAACTGAACACCAGCGAACGAAATTACAGTACACCGGAACTCGAGGCTCTTGCCATGGTATTTTCGGTACGTAAACTTTCTAGATTTTTGTTAGGCAAACATTTCATTATTGAAACAGATAATACTCCGCTGACAATTGTTACCAGAGGAACGCCTAGTAACATCAGGGTGGCAAGATGGTCCCTTCTTCTGCAGGACTATAGCTATGAGCTTAACCATATAAAGGGTTCACAAAACTGTCTTGCAGACCTTTTGTCGAGATGTCCGTACAACGAAGCTAATACCCAGTCGACACCAGAGCACAGTGCAGAGGGTGTATAAAACTGCAACGTAGATAGTGCTCAGTACCACAGCCAATTGTGACAATGTGTCAGTAACGCTGTGTACACCATTGTGATGGGGAAGATTGTATCTCCCAATGTATATAACTTATGTACATATTGTGATTCTTATTATTATCATGCGAATGAATGCGTGTATAATTGTGAGATATGTGAAAGAATGAAATCAGTATTATGTAAACTAATGTGTTGTATGACTGTGAGATATTAGAAAGAATGTAATTATTATTGTAAATAAATATTATAACAACCAGACACTACAGAGAAGTGTCATGGGACAACACTACAGGATCCAAGAAGTTACCAAGCCACTAAAACTTGAGGTAATCCTAAAGTATCCAAACCGAGGTGCCCAAGACGTTTTAACAAGGTACGAAAGATGACTGCGACAGTACAATCCGAGCAGAAGACGGAAGAGATGATCCAACAGCTGATAGTAACAACTACTACTCCGTTTATAGAAGATCCATCCAGAACGGACCAGCTTTGTTTGAATGACTTACCAACACATGTAATAGTACAGCTGTATACTTCCGAGTTTTTGCATATTATTATTAAAAGTATATAAATGTATGACGTTGTATTAAAATGTGATTTAAAATATTTCCATATACGGAATTGTATATGTTGATTTGTATATGATGTAATCTCAGCATCGTAACTTGATTGCTTCTTTACAAACGTGACTTTTTGTGCACATTTGTCAATAAGGATCAAATTATGACACTAAGAAATGAGTTTGCAATTGTAATTTATGTCTTGTAAACGACGATAAATTATTGTTCCTAAATTTTCTGCATAATAACCAGGGAACATTATTCTAAATTGTTGGTGATATGTAAATATGTATTGTAACCATTAACATGTGTGCTTGATAAATAACATGTCAATGTAACATCATTTAGATATGGACAGTATATTGCCAAAACTGTTGACCTTCATTAGAAACTCTAAATAGAGGTCTGATGGAGGAGTCATCTCAGAGGGAGATGCTCACGGCTTGACCTGATTATTTTAGTATTTTTGTTCTTGGTTGTGAGGTAGGGGCCAGTTTAGCCGATACCTACCGGACTAGCTGGGTCACAGCGAGGTAATGCCCATTAAATAGATTGTACTTGACTGTTGTACTTCATAGTGCAACATAAGTGGTGTATACATATTGTTGACTATTCACCTGTATATATTTATTATAATTGTTAATGTATAATGTTCGACTTTGACATGTTTAATAACACCTAGATATATATTGTACATGAAAGGAAATCCTTTCATGAAAAAGGGGTGTGGAGAGTGTCAAGGTCTCACATCCGAGGTTGCGACGCGTTGTCTGTACCAACGCCAGACAACATAACAACACGCAACCCTGAGTAATGTTAAACACGGCAGAGAGAACGCGGCGTCGTTACCGACGCCCGGATAGGTAGCCACGCACAGCAATTGAGTTCACCCCGTGAACCGTGCAGGGGACACCAGCTGACGTGTGCGTGTAAGCGTGTAAGACGCCAGAACTGGCAGACGGGCTCAGATCGTTGAACGGACAGGTCGCATGGGGAATGCGAGTTGAGTTTGAATCTGCCTTGAGAGCTAGCCTGTATGACAGTGGGAGACTGGTTCGAACGCTTGTATAGTTTGACTGTAAGTGAGACGTTTATTGCTTGCATGTATTATTATGTATTGTAGTGATATTGTTCATGCTATAATGATTGTTATGGATTGTCAGTGCGCGATGTTTGTGCGATGATAAATGCGGCGCGTCAATAAAACGTGTGAATAATACTTTCGGATATTCACTTCGTGTGATTTGATAGTTTGATATTACTTCACACTTGCCAGAAAACGAGCTACTTGTCTTGTGTTATGCAAGACTCTGACAGTACTGACTATAACTATAGAAGAAAAAGCAACAACGATTCACCTAAATGAACATCCCTTGAAACAAGTAAAGAGTTTCAAGTACCTAGGAAGTATAATATCATCAAATGGCAAATCCGAAGACGAGATCGGAAATAGATGCAACAAGGCAAACCAACTCATTGGACAAATGGCACCAATACTAAATAACAAACATGTATCAATAACTACTACGAAAGCACTTTACAACACAATCTTCCTACCAACTCTATGTTACCAATGCCAAACCTGGACAATGACAGAAAGAGAACAGAAAAATCACAAAAACAGAAATGAGATTCCTGAGAAGAATACTCAATGTATCAAGAAGAGATAAGATCATAAATGAAGAAATCAGAACTAAATTGGGGGGGGGGGGGAAAGGGTTACAGCTGCACTAGATTTTGTTAGAAAGCAGCAAGTCAAATGGTTTGGTCATGCAAGTAGGTTACCAACTAACAGTATACCTCAACAAGCAATGACGTACAAACCAGAGGGAAATAGAGGAGGAGGCCGACCACGTAAACGATGGAAACAGGGAATAACAGAGTCCATGGGAATATCGATACATGAAGCCCATAAGCGGGCACTCTCCCGCTGTTTATATTTCACTTCGACACCGCAAGGTACAAGAAGAACATGATGAGATGAGATGATGAGACTATTCTCTTTCTGATTTCTGCTTCACTTCTGCCATCGTCTGTTATTTATATGTCCAATATAGGAGAAACTTATTACTTGTTCTAGTATCTCCCCGTTTACTATGATGTTCATTAATGTTCATTGTGTGATTTACGGACCAATATATGATGTACTGACCACTATGTGGTGCTCTGATGACTATATGATGTACCGATCATTATATCAAATATATATCAAGTATATGATCAAATGACTACACTATTATGTATTGATCACTATATGGAGTACTGATCAGTATACTGTGGAATACGCGCCAATGAATTATAACTGTGTAGGTAAAAGATTGATCCTACCTTTGCAAACTTTCTGAGAATCGCTGTAATTAAGGTATACATTGGAAACCAGAAACACAAAACCCCAAATTTCATTGCATTCTAGCTCTATATCTCTGCATTCCGGCTGTTTGTTTCTGCAGTCTAGTTCATTGCTTTTGTATTCCACCGGGTTGTTTTTGCAGTCTAGCTGGTTATTTCTGCCGACATCACGACTTGACGCCACAAACAGAAGCTCACGTGAAACATCTCTCCAATTCGGTGTAGCGATAGTTCCATTGCCTGAAGTAAATACCAAGACGATTTATGACAACACATGTACATACCCAACTAACTAACATTATTTTGTAATCTTTTCCTCTTTTGGTTTTGGATTAATAGATAAAATAAATTATATTTAAACACACAAGCCACAAGCATTATGTTGCACTATTTATTGCCAAGCACATTTCGCTGCATCTCGTCATGTAATTTCTGCAGATTAATATATCATATCACGTCAGTAAATTAAAAATAGTGTAGCCGAAACAATTAAAACACAGTCTTAAATATTGCTCAAATGTGGAGCTGATGAGCGTGCTGATGAGCGTAATCCAGCCTAGGAATACAGCTGAAAGATGCTGATGTTGACAGCAATGTCCTGTAAAGGACATGCAAAACATTTTTATCCTTTCTGCTTGCTTAAAACCGGTTGGAACCGACTAATTTCTAACGCCCCAATAGGAAACAGGAAAATAGATTTTTCTTTGATCATGTTATTGCCATAGTGCAGTGGTTCTCAACCTTTTTTGACTCTTCACCATATTTTTAGGACGTCATTCACCCCTCACCATATTTTTAGAACGTCATCCCCCCCCCCCTTTCGTATTTCCTCCCTAAAAATTGCCCCCCTGCCCCTACACAGTATACGTAATAATTGAAGCTAAATTTAATAGCACATACTAAAACAAGTCTAGACGTCCACATAAAACGTGATTTGTGGGTCTACTTACTTTATAAAATGAATTTTAGAAGGGTTAGACGTACAGAACTGTAAAGTATGAAGGGAAAAACAAGATCAAGTAATCGGTTCTTTTATTAACGCGATCTTGAAATAATCTTCATCCCCTCCCCCCCCCCCCCCCCCCCCCCCCAGAAAACCCCAAAATTCCCCCCTGAGGGGGAATTCCCCACCGGTTGAGAACCACTGCCATAGTGTATGAGGATTATGAGAAATAGACGAGGAGGGCATTTTTTAGCTTTTGAGATTGCGGAGGGATTTCCCGAAGACTGATTAATTCTCTTTTACACCAACACTGGTATATGTTCTGCTACTTGATATGCTAACTGTATTAACGTTCTACCTATCACGTTGTTTGGCATTCACACTAGAACTGACAAATGTAATTTGATTGAATGTACGGAGACAATTATTATTTTGCAGATGGTGTAAATTTCTAGGTGGTTTTATATCTAATCATTGGTTCAGCAGCAAAGAATGTTTGGCTTACTGCTGTTTTAAGTCGATCGTGTATTCGGTTGCTGACGTCGTTCCTCGTAAGGTCAGTATTGAAACACTAGAAATTTGGCAACCAACGATTCTGTGGGGGTGGGTTAAGGTGGCTGGTAATGACGCTTGATGAAGTCGACTGGATATCCAGTAGATTGTAGGGTGCCCAGTTCCTAATTTAGTGTGCCATTGGAGCAAATCTTCCTGGTTCGATTAAACAGCGTGCTTACCAGACCATGATAGGTGTAAAGCCACTGAAATGCATGTATTGACCCATACATGCTTATTCTCGATAGATTGCTCTATTGATGATGCCATCCACTCCACGTCGGTTTAGGATGTCTAGGAACGATGAGATATCATTATGTTCGTGGTCAATACATAAAGAGATGTTTTTGTGGGTTTAGTTCATTGTGCAGTGGAACTATTCTGTTTGTTTTCTATTCTCTGTGATGAAAATCTAATATCCACATAACGGCGGTATAGAAACAGATTCGTAATATTCGAGGTTCTTCGTTCTTCTAAGTGTGCCATAAAGATGATGGTTAGGATGGAACCTAGAGGACTCCCCGTGGCTAATTCGTCAAATTAGCTGTAGGACCTTATTAAGAACATTAAATTTAATATTGGATGTACATTGTTGTGATAGTTTCTTGAGTTTTCATGTCGGTAGGAATAACTTCGGTTACTTCTCTTGTATGCGATCTTATATCACATCGCTGTTTATTCCCAAGGACCATTGGTGAAAAACTGCAATGTCTAATAAAGCCATATTCTTTTACTTAAGATCGATTGTTTCCAATAGTTCGACCTGTTGAAATTTGTCTTTTGGTACTAAGGGATCGAATTATCGTTGCACTTGTTTGAGAATTTTGTCAAGTCATTTCGTCATCCTGTGTTGGGCAGACTTGAGCATAGAAAAACTAGTCTAAGTGACCCTCTGTAAATTTCATGCAACATAATAGGTAAATACAAAACTTGGACCGGCAATATTTTCAAACACTACACAGTAATTAAAAATACACCCTGTATGAAGATCTATATTGTTAGCAGCATTTCTCAATGGCGCTTCTCATGTTGAAGATATGGTCCCTGATTTCTCTCCCCTGTCTAAAACATGCCTATACTTCCTGTAATTTATATTCTAATTTACTTTCAGTCCTGTTCATAATGATTCGAATGAGATTTTTGTTAGCATGACATATAGTTCGATAATAAGTGTACGATATAAATTTCCATTCTTTTGGGAAAGTGGTGTAGATTGTTCTCTTCCATACTTTGGAAGTTGCTTGCTTGCTTGTATTCGTTGGCTTGAGCTCCAACGTGAAGTCCTGTATGTCGGATGAAGGCATCCTGGTGTCCAACATCAGTGTGATGTCATACAGGACCTGAGTTTTGCGTGAGTATCCGTTGTCCCATGTCTGGCTTATTGGTGTGCAGACTGGTGGTTCCTCGCTGTAAAGGCAGACACTCTCCGACTTCGGAGGAACTTTGGAAGTAAACAGCCCTGTTTTAAATCTTCATAACCAGTACATGTTATAGGGTGTAGTTTTAATGACTGTGGGGATTTTGAAAATAGTGCTGTCAAAGTTTTGTATTCACCCCTCTGTGGAGTTTATGCAACATAAAAGGTAAATACAAAACTTGGAACGGAAATATTTTCAAAAACCCTACAGCTATTAAAAATAGACTGTAGATTTGGACGCTGATGTTTCCTCTTGCATGGATTAGTTCCCCTGGTTTGACGTCATAACCTGGTGACTTCCCTTTCTTCAGACTTTGTATTGCTTGCTTGTGTTCGTTGGCTTGAGCTCCACCGCGAAGTCCTGTATGTCGGATGAAGACATCCTGTTGTCCAACATCAGTGTGATGTCATACAGGACCTGAGGTTTGCGTGAGTATCCGTTGTCCCATGTCTGGCTTATTGGTGTGCAGACTGGTGGTTCCTCGCCGTACAGGCAGTCACTCTCCGACTTCGGAGGAATCGGCGATCCTACTGACTTTAGCCAGGACCCCGAAGGGACCTGTTGCCCAGGACGCTCGACGAGGACGCGTCAATAGGTCTTGGCCAGTATATAACCCGGCCCTGGTGCCTTGGAAACACCTCTGCGTCCCCTTGTATTGCTGACGTCTGTTCCTCTACTAAGAGTGATAGTACTATCGATAAAAAACATAATTAACCAAAGCGATAAATTCAAATATTTGGGGGCAATCTT
>OY992883.1:119601937-119766937 GCA_963921405.1 Cepaea hortensis
AGAAGAAGAAGAAGAAGAAGAAGAAGAAGAAGAAGAAGAAGAAGAAGAAGAAGAAGAAGAAGAAGAAGAAGAAGAAGAAGAAGAAGAAGAAGAAGAAGAAGAAGAAGAAGAAGAAGAAGAAGAAGAAGAAGAAGAAGAAGAAGAAGAAGAAGAAGAAGACGAAGAAGAAGAAGAAGAAGAAGAAGAAGAAGAAGAAGGAGAAGTTTCTCATGTTGAAGATATGGTCCCTGATTTCTCTCCCCAGTCTGAAACATGCCAATACTTCCTGTAATTTATATTCTAATTGACTTTCAGTCCTGTTCATAATGATTCGAATGAGATTTTTGCTAACATGACATATGGTTCGATAATAAGTCTACGATATAAATTTCCATTCTTTTGTTAAAGTGGCGTAGATTGTTCTCTTCCATACTTTGGACAAAACAGCCCTGTTTTAAATCTTCACAACCAGTACATCTTATAGGGTGTAGTTTTAATGATTGTGGGATTTTCACAATATTGCTGTTTCAAGTTTTGTATTCACGCTCTATGGAGTTTATGCAGCATAAAAGGTAAATACAAAATTTGGAACGGAAATATTTTCAAAAACCCTACAGTCATTAAAAATACGCCCTGTAGATCTGGACGCTGATGTTTCTTCTTGCGTGGATTAGTTCCCCTGGTTTGTCGTCATAACCCGGTGGCTTCCCTTTCTTCAGACTTTGTATTGCTGATGTCACTTCCTCTACTAAGGGTGATAGTACTATCGATGAAAACCTGATTAACCAAAGCGATAAATTCAGATATTTGAGGGCAATCATAACATCAAATGGAAGATTCACGATATTAGTTAATTGTAGATTGTGGAGAGGTCGGTTGTGGGGTGGTCGATTGCCTTCCAGCAGTCCTTCTTTGCCAGACATAATGAAGATGGGATAATAGCTTATATGATGAAATTAGCGACCCAGCAGCCAATAATGATAATGTGTCGATCATTATAATGATGAAGTCACAGGTGAGCATGAATGAATAGATAAGAACGCTTGCTCTTAAACTTGCGGTCTGCTGATGCCGAAGTAGTAAGTTCAGTTGAACTGAAATGTTAAGTGTTCCTGTTTGACGAGGAGACGTAAATAACAAGTACCTAAAATGTCGGATTATGTTCGCCTAATGGCGAGTGTCACTGGTAAAAGAGAAAGTAGGCCAACACGCAAAATAATTCAAGTGCATTAGAAATAGCATATATATGGACGACGCTTTAGTTCAAAGCGAACGACGCAAAATATGGTGAAAGCATAGATGACAGAGATAATGATTTATATAGACTGCTGATAATGATGGTAACCAGTACATTAATTTGACGAAGATCTTAATAATGATGGCTACGACAACGATGAGGTTGATGACGATGATTGCTTCAACCAGAACCAACTCACCTGGCCTGCATTGTCGTTCATGTGCATCATAAAGAAAACTGCTGCATCGAGGACTCAAACTCACGCACCGCACGGCACAAGACACCATTGATTGTGGTCGCCAGTTGATGTCTTGCAGTGGAATGATATTCATATTGGGGTCGGTGACGACGTGAAAGTTCTGCTGCGATATTATGAGACTGATCCCTGTTACAATGAGTTAAAAACAAGAGGATCGACTTCATTGACCGGGTTTTACCCTATCTACCGCGGTCTCTCCCAGCAAAGCAGTTAACCACCAGCCGAACGAGTCTCACAGAGCAGGCACTAGATGGCTTTGGTCACCACTCTATTGGGTCACAGAAAACTCTGTACTGGCAAACTGAACGTCCGGGTCCAGAAACGAACCCATACATTTCTGGGCACGATGCAGGGAGCTTAACCAAGTATCATCCGGGACACCCTCTTGTTGGGTTTAACAGGTATTACCCAGTTTATCTTGACCATTTCGTGTCTCTCTTGATTGGGTGTAACTCGTACTATCATTAGTAGTTGTCTCTTCAACAGTTTCTATCGCAATTCCTGTATACTGCAGGGCAACAATCTTCAAGTCTTAAAGCATTCCAATTATTCAGTTATATGCTATAAGAGAGACAAGAAACTGGCCATACTGTTTAAACCTGGCAATGAAATCCTATGTAATATGTATACGTTTTCATTATATTCACTACTTGTATTGACACACTCAATTTATCATTGCTTGATCTTGAAAAGACCTTCAGAATTGAGTGCACAACTTTTAAACTAGTTTTCGTACGCCATTATGGCTTTTTCATCCCCTTGAAAATTATCTCTGTTTAGCTGTTTGTTTGTTTGTTTGTTTGTTTGTTTGTTTTTATAAAAGATGTGTATAATGAAATATGTCGGTTGGTGCAAAATTCTGAGAATTTGACAGGTGTCTAAGAATCTAAATTTTCAAATAATTGGATGCCAGCTGCACAATGTGTGCTTAGTAGGTGGTCCCGTTGTCATATATATATATATATATATATATATATATATATATATATATATATATATATATATATATATATATATATATATATATATATATATATATATATATACGTATATATATATATATATAAATATATATATATATATATATATGTGTGTGTGTGTGTGTGTGTGTGTGTGTGTGTGTGTGTGTGTGTGTGTGTGTCAGCAACCTAGCTTTGACAGGCATACATGGATTCTTCTTTTGTACCACAAGAATGATAACTCGTACGTCGTACAAAAGGATACAAATTTATTCTGGGCGAGTTGCACATAATAGCTCTGAGAGCTGATATTCATATGGATCATATACATCATGACAATATTACGTTATGACGTTATCTATGGTAATATCTACTGTATTAGTCTAAGTCTAAGTCACCACTATTGCTACTGTCCTCTAAACAACACAGTATTCAAAGCGAATACTCCGATCCGTCCTCTACGCTGTCATGTCCCCGTCTGCTTGACTTTCGTGGCGTGTCCAGCCACGAGCCAGTGACCCTTCGTGCGTCAGCGGGTTTGCGTGCTCGGTACTCCAGCACGCGTCTAGTGACTTGTTAATAGCTTACTCTTCGAGAGTTATCACTATTAATGGATACTCCTCGTGGTAACGGTTTCCCCACTCTATTCTGGGTAACTCCTGATCATGTCCTGACATGTCCCCTTTTAGGACACGTGTGTGTCCAGTCGGAGAACTGTTCACAGTTCTCCCTGCTGTATCTGTCCCTTCTATTCCTATTTCCTAGATAGGGATGTTATCTCGATCTTGTCTTAGTCCTCTTCCTTAGTTTTACTCCTCTCTTCTCTATTTGCTTACTTGCAATTCTTTGACAGGCTCTCCCTCCGTCTGTGTTGCGTTACAAGCTTTTAGCTTATGGGTGTAACGCAAATGGTTATCTCAAAAAAAAAAAAATTAAGCCTGTCTAATTTTGTCAAAGGCTGCATGAGCTTGATAACTTTGTTCTGGGTATAACACAAAACCTCTACTTTCCAATGTCACACTTTTGTATCAATTCACTTGGCTATTGATTATCACACCACACTAGTACAGTTGGCTAGAGCCCTTGCTCATTCTAACATTATACTTCTTGGGAGTTGTGTGAACCGGAACCGTTGCCTTAATAGACCTACCCCTCAAATTGTCAATTTAACTGACAACCCAAACAAGATGTCCCTATTAAGGGTACAATACATGAATAATATTCATGCTCCCATATAATATATACTCCAACTTGTATACATGCTTTGTGTGCTAATGTTCACCTATCTAGCTTCCGCTCGTGAAGAAATCTTTCAGTGTTAAACTAGGGTTTCGCAAGTTTGTAGTGTCCCCTGTTGAAAGTTATTATGCCCCTTTGCATGCAATGATGTATGCATCTTTATTTGTTAGTTTTCTTGTTTGGTTGCGTGTTTGTATTTAACTAATGTGTGCTTAAATTACCAACATGTGTGTATGTCTATAATTTAAATGTATGTTATCTTTCAAGCGCCATAAAACGGTTTATTGTAGTCACAAACGAGTGTGTAAGGCTGATTTATGACTTCTTGCCCGGTTTAGGAAGCTTAAAATATGTTTCCTATCACTCTACTGAAAGTATGGCAACAACACAGATAAAAAAACGAACAACACATTGTGTTACACAAATTGACACGGACGAACTACAAAAACTCATGTCGTGCGGTGAATAATCCGCAAAATGCCTCACTCCTCTGTATTTCTATCATTCACTCATTCCCTTTCACACTCCTTTCATTCCCGCTTTCATTGCAAGCTGATTTAAAAAGGCGTTATGTCATTAACATACTGTAGTAGAAAAGAAAATAAATGACAAAATATATTTACAACACATGGTTGGCTCGGTTTACAAAAGTATTAAGCCAAATGACTGTGCCGTCTTTCTGCACCGGTCATTTCTGTACAAAAATTTACATGGTTGTGAGGATCGTTCACTACCGATCCCGAGAGTAATGATTACTATATTTAATCTAATCTACGTTAGTGTGCTGAGCTGTGCTAACTAAGGGAAATAATCTAACTAAATGAATAAATTGAGGTAGAGTGTGTTAGTTACCTTAATGTGTGTTTCTAACTATGATGTTATAACTTCTAAATGAAGGTATAAATTTTAAGTAATGTTTCATTTAACTAAACTATATGAACATGTGTTTAAATGATGATGAATTAACGCTGTGTTTACTGAGTTCAATAGTATGATCTAATGAAATGGTATATATGAATTTCTAACTTAGTGTAGATGAAGTTTAACACTTAAATGTTACTAGTTTTAAACAAAAATATTATCGGGATTTTTTTAAACATTCTATTACAATACGAGAGTTATAATATTAAGTGCAACTGTCATAAAAACATGTTATGATACATATCACATACATTTCTAACTATACATTAATTATATTAACTAATTCCAGGTGTGTTGTTGGAGTCGCGTTCTCTGTTGAATCTCGTTGAAATAGAGTAATATAGACAACGTCTGATATACACGCGCTCGTCGTGGGTAAAGTTAGAATACAGTCCTACTCACTGGTTACATATATAATATGATGATGGCGTAGACATCTCCTCATGTGTCTGTCCTTTCTTACTCGTACTGACACAGTTCGTGCTAGTTAATTTAAGGCGATTCACAATTGTAAGAGCACCAAAGTGTCTATAATTACACATTCTGGACACAGATTACTTAAAGTGTCGATGAATGGGGTGATGTAGAATCACTCCTCTCAGGTGCATCAGGTATCTCTATCTGAGAAGGTCTGCTAAGCGTGTCTGCCAGTAAGTTCATCTTTCCCTTTATATGTTTAATCGTGAACGAGTAGTTCTGGAGAATCAAAGACCACCTATAGATTCTGTTATTGTTGTGGACTCCAGACTCCATAACTGTAAGAGGTGAATTATCAGTTTCGATGACAAAATGGGTACCCGCTAAGAATCGATGTAGCTTACGGACACAATAGATGACGCTTAAAGCTTCTAATTCAGAGACTCCATACCTCGACTCAGTAGGTGTAATTTTCCGGCTTACATAAATGATTGGGTGGAAGATATCATCATGGAACTGGCCTAATACGCCAGCGATGGATATAGCACTTGCGTCTGTACGAAGAAGAAAATACGTAAGGCTTGGATTAGGTAAGCGCAATATTGGAACAACGCTAAACATTTGTTTCAATTTTGATAATGCATCAATTAAATCTGCATCTTTTACATTTAATTTTACAGATGATTTCAATACATTAGAAAACACGCTGGTAATCTCAGCTAAATTAGGTATGAACTTGTTGTAGTAATTTACTAGACCAAGTAAGCTTCTAACTTGCTTCTTGGTCGTTGGCATTGTTAGATTTAAAATTTTGGTTACGATCTTATCATCTGTTTTAAGTTGGCCTCTCGTGATGGTATGGCCAAGGAAGTCAATTTCTTCCAGACCCAACTCAACTTTTGTTGGTTTTACAGTAAGACCGAAAAGTCTCAATCTATCGAAGGCATGTCGCAGTTTCTGTAGATGTGTTGTCCAGTCTGCCGTATGAACACATATATCGTCAATGTACGTCTCCGTATTCGTTACTCCATGAAGAAGATCCCTAGTGAGTCTAACAAAAGTGGCTGGAGCATTACGAAGGCCAAAAGGAAGGAATCGCCACTCATAAAGACCTAAAGGTGTTGAGAATGCAGTCAGATGACTAGAAAGACTGTGTATTGGGACTTGCCAATATCCTTTCGTTAGGTCGAGTTTTGAAAAGATTCTAGAAGTTGACATGTTGAGAATCAGATCTTCGCAGGATGGAATTGGCTCTGCTTCTACCTTGGTCACATTACTTAATTTCCTGTTGAATCCTTTTTCCTCACCAAGACAATGGGAAAAGAATATTCTGACTGCGACTTTTGGATTATTCCACTCCACTCAAGACTTAAGATTTCCTTGTCGAGTTTTTCCCTGTAACGTAAAGGGATGGAATAAGGTCGGCATTTGATAGGGGTGTGTACAGACAGAATAATGGAGTGTTCGATCATGTCAGTCCTACCTGGAATGTCGGAAAAAATGTCTCTGTATTCTGTCACTAATGCTATTATCTGTCGTCTTTGCTCGTCTGTGAGTTTTGGTTCTATCCGTATGCTATCAATAGTCGTAGTCATGTCTACTGTCGGGACTGTTAGTTCCACGTCGTCGTCCTCTATCTGATTCAGTACTGTGGTGGTTCTAAGTGCGTGTTCTGTTTGCTGACTATGTGTATCTGCGATGTCGTCGTCTTCTGTCACACTAATTAGTGTAGTTGAGTTATGTACGTCTGTCGTCTGGTTGCTTTGTGTAGATGCATTCTGTTCGTTTGTCATCTGTTCTTCTTGTCGTGAAAAGTACGGCTTCAGCATGTTGATATGAAATATCTTTAATTTTTGGTTTATCGATATTTCATACTCGACATCTGATATCTTTCGTACCACTTTGAATGGCCCTTGCCATGACGTTAATAATAAATTACGTTTATCTGGTAATAGAAGTTGCACCTCCTGTTCTGGTTCGAGGTATATTTGTGTCTCTGGCTTGGTTACTGCATTAGCCATGTTAGTTTCTTTCCAGGCTGATATTTCACCAGAAGTGCAGTGTTTTAAGCCTGATAGGCAGCCAAGAATTAGGTCAGTACACGGGTTGTGTAAAATCGCGCACGTAAATGTTCCGGAAAGGAACGGGGTGTTTATCCGGGCTTTTGCCAGTGGGTACTTTTCAATGTTACCTGAAAAGGTACGGCATTTCATAAAATCGCCCGTATAATCCTCTAGATTAACTAGTTCTTTCCTTAACCCGATTACATTACTCCCACTATCAAGTAACCATTGGCATGGATAATCATTGACCAGTGCATCATGGAACTTTAGATTGCCTCTGGAGGCTATAGCTGCGTTTGCATTTTCAGTCGAGACTGGTACAATGTGCCCACATTTGAGTTTCCCATCCGTATGGAATAGGTGACAAGTTTCACATCTTTCAAAGTTTAAAATATCTGTCACAGCAGCCACATTCTCACAGTCATTGAAAGGTAATACATTTTCGTTCTCACACTCAGTTTCACTGCCACTATCGGACGATGTGTCAATCAGTACAGCATTGTTGGCTTTCATTCTTTGACGCCCCAAACATCTACTGCTATAATGTCCGTACGAGGAACAAAAAAAAAAACACATTTAACTGCACGTTTTTATGCACTCCTTTTGCTGTCCTGCTTTTTGATCATCATTTCAAGATGTGCAGGGTATGACGGGTTCTTATCACACATAGAATATTGTTGTTGATTTAAATGACAGTACATACATAAAGGTGGCTTTTGGTCTTGCTTATCTTTCCTTTGATAAGGTTTCTGATTGAAAGATTTTCTAGGCTGGTTTTTGCAAAAGCCGCAATTTCAGATTCATTTATGGATGATTTAAAAATATCTGTTTGACGAGAAATATGCCGAACCACGTTTTTCCAATTGTTCGGGTGAATCAATGTCTGCTTGTTGCAGTAACTTAGCGAAGGGAGTTGGGACCGTGGATATTACTTTGTCCATGATCATTAAGTCTTGTAACTTTCATAACTTTTCCCTATTTTCGCTGCCTTAAGCCATTTACTGAGGACACTTTGAACGTTGGATACATAATCGATGAACGTTTCGTTCGGTTTTTGTTTGATTTGGGAATACTGGATCTGATATCCAGGAGCATCGAGTAAAAATGCTGCATAATCCTATCATGAATATATTGGTAGTTAGTCCTTAACTCTGTTGGAATAGATTCAATTACTTTCAAGGGCTCACCAGAGAGATTCTTCATATAGATCATCGCCCAATCCTCCAGAGGAATTTTCTGAAATTTGAGCTGGAACTCTATATTTTCGGTCCAGGCTGAGATGGAATCTCCTTGGCAGTAGGGCTTCACAATCCCTTTATATTTAGTAAATTTGTTCTGCTCCTCCTGACTCTTTTGCTTAGTGGTAGCTATCTGAATATGTGAATTAACCTCCATTTCTTTCATTCTTAACTGTGTCTGTGAGTCTAATTCCATTTGTTTTTGTTTGGTGGCTGCTCTAATTCTATTTGTTTTTGTTTGTTGGCTTGCTCTAATTCTATTTGTTTTTCCTTTTGTTCTAATTCTTTCTGCTTAGTGGCTTGCTCTAATTCTCTTTGTTTTTCCTTTTGTTCTAATTCTTTCTGCTTAGTGTCTTGCTCTAATTCTAAGATTTCTTTTTGGGTGTTGTCTTTCACGCGCTCGTTCGTCTCTTTCAGCATCTTTTGCTTCTTTGTATTTTCCTTCAGCCCATTGTTCTAATTTATCCCCGCTATGGCCTAGATCTTTCCCCGCCTGGATAAATTCTCCTAGTGTTGACATAGTATAAGTTTAAGTTCACACACTAGTGGTACTACCAATAACTTTATATCACCAAATATCACACAATTGGTACGACTTTACAATCAATAAGTTTGAAAATTTATAATATTGCACTGGAAAAAGAAGATGCGTTCATTAATTGAGATCATCAAAATATGCAAAGATACTCATCTGATTTTCTGAGAAATCGGTCACTTCGGATATCACCCTTCTTTCTCGCACACAAGATGGATCGGCTTGCTAATACGATCGAGGTTTTCTCGCACACAAGATGGATCGGCTCGCTACTACGATCGATGTTCCTGTTCCGTAGAGCAGCAACAATTAATACATTGCATGTGTTACAAAATACAACAAAGCAAGTAATTTTAGTCTCCCATTCTTTCAGATATGAAAAACACAAATGTGGTATGATTGATATGAAATGATATGATTGTATGAATGAATCGTCAATGAATCGTCAAATGTCGGTCTATGTCGTCTTGTCTTCGCTTTCTGTTGTCTCTGACTGATTTATACTTTCTGTTCGTAATCTGGACACTAGCCTACTATTGCTTGTACTAACTGTACTTTTGACATGGTAATCTTTCGTGGGTAAGTTTTCTGGATAAGTGAAACACAAATATATGATCTTCCAAAATCAATAACGAAATAATGAAAATAATTAGAATAAACAAAATAATCCCACCATAATTCCTGTGGGTACTCTTATCGAGTCAAGCATAAATAATGAAACACAAGTATACAAAATGATGATCGCCCTGCTCCTCAACGATGTTTTAAACACACTTCACTGTGAGCAAGGTGCGTCATTTTAATAGGTCAGTTTCAGGACCTCAAAAATCAATAATAGCATGATCGTGTTTTGGGTGAATCACCATGTTATATGTTCACACCAAATATAGTATTTATATAATTATAATACGTAATATGGATCAAATATAATTCTAATCTCAAATATAATATTTTTGTGGGTTAATGGTTTAAAAAAATAAGTGCTTGAACGTGGTACAAGCCGCACTTCTGACACCAAATATAATCCTGCCTGTCAGCAACCTAGCTTTGACAGGCACGCATGGATTCTTCTTTTGTACCACACGAATGATAACTGGTACGTCGTACAAAAGGATACAAATTTATTCTGGGCGAGTTACACATAATAGCTCTGAGAGCTGATATTCATATGGATCATATACATCATGACAATATTACGCTATGACGTTATCTATGGTAATATCTACTGTATTAGTCTAAGTCTAAGTCACCACTATTGCTACTGTCCTCTAAACAACACAGTATTCAAAGCGAATACTCCGATCCGTCCTCTACGCTGTCATGTCCCCGCCTGCTTGACTTTCGTGGCGTGTCCAGCCACGAGCCAGTGACCCTTCGTGCGTCAGCGGGTTTGCGTGCTCGGTACTCCAGCACGCGTCTAGTGACTTGTTAATAGCTTACTCTTCGAGAGTTATCACTAATAATGGATACTCCTCGTGGTAACGGTTTCCCCACTCTATTCTGGGTAACTCCTGATCATGTCCTGACATGTCCCCTTTTAGGACACGTGTGTGTCCAGTCGGAGAACTGTTCACAGTTCTCCCTGCTGTATCTGTCCCTTCTATTCCTATTTCCTAGATAGGGATGTTATCTCGATCTTGTCTTAGTCCTCTTCCTTAGATTTACTCCTCTCTTCTCTATCTGCTTACTTGCAGCTCTTTGACACACACACACACACACATACACACACACACACAAACACACACACACACACACACATATATATATATATATATATATATATATATATATATATATAACTCGACTTACGACCACGATCGGTTCCGACAGACCGGTCGTAACACGATTTGGTCGTAGGTTGAGTACACTATGTGTACAGTAAAGTGCACTTAGAAAGAAAGATGCACACAAAAGTAAGCTATTTCAAGAAACTGGTCAAGGTGGTTAAGAGCGAAAAATGGGCAGAGGTGTGTCAAAGAGTAAGCACAGACAAGTCACTGAAATTGTTCTGGCGACTACATAAAAGCATGAGTGGTGTTGTCAAGAATAAGAGCATTTCTGACTTCCAAGGTGCTGACCTCATCTGGCAGAGGACTGACGAGGAAAAGGGCAAAGCCCTCTTTGAACGCTATCTTGAGCAGAGCAACCAGACAGACATGGGAGGCCGAAATCTGGCCAAGGAGGTCACCTCAGACAGATGCAAGGCCCAGAACACTTCGGATGAAGACACAGTGACAGTGAAAGAAATCAAGGCTGTACTTCGATGATCAAAAAACAGCGCTCCAGGTCCTGATATCATAAGATACGACGACATCAATAAGTGTACCGACAATGAGCTAGAGAAACTAGCAGACATGTACAACAACAGTATAGTGAGTGCTAGCATCAAGGAGGAATGGTTACACAGCTATCTGATTCCCTTGCCGAAGCCTGACAAAGACCACAAAAAAATTCAGGGATATCGAATTATAACCATGCAGAATACAATAGGCAAGCTGCTGGAGAAGGTAAATGCCAGGAAGATATCAAGCCAGCTAGAGAGGCAAGGTGTTTTCCCACCTACCCTAGGTGGGTACCGTCCAAAAAGAGAAACCTGGACCAATGCAGCAGTCTTTGCCCATGATGTCTATGAAGGTTTCCACTCAGGCATTGAAACCTTTGCTGCAGCGATTGATCTTGAGGACGCATACAACAGAGTACCATTGGATTTTTTAATGTTTCAGCTTCTTGAACTAAAAGTAAGTCCATTCCTCCTTAGTTGGATCGCTGCAGCCCTCTTCCAACGGAAAGTAGTTTTTAGATGTGGCAGTTGGACTTCGGAACCAACAACAATATATCCTGGCCTACCACGGGGATCACCATTATCTCCGGTACTGTTCAACGCCTACACAGTGAGAATCACCAGTGAGCTGGACCTGGCAGGACATTGTCGTATGCCGATGATATTTTAGTGTATCGTCAGGGTAAGGATAGAGAGCAGGTTGCTGTGGAACTACAAACCGAACTCAATCGCATAAGTACTTGGTGTGATGAAGCTGGGGCAATGGTCAACCCAACAAAGGCAACAGTGACTTGGTTCTCGTTGAATAATCATATTGTCAACACTCCAACACCAACTGTAATGCTGTGTTCAGAGACGGTGGAAAGAACGCAGGCAATGAATTACCTAGGGATACGGTTTGATCGAAGCCTTGCTTATAATGTGCACATAGAACAGGTGATAACAAAGGCCAAGCGTGGTTTGGCTGCTATGCAGGTGATGGCGGCAGCAAACTGTGAGCAGCGCCATCTATGTCTTCTGTACGAGGGGCTGGTCATGTCTGTTTTGGAGTATGCAATGGCAATCCTGACTCTCAGCCATAAGCAGATTGAAAGGATGGAAAGGATACAGAATGAAACTATGCGCATTATTCTTGGATGTACAAGAGATACAGCATGCAGGGCGATGCGCTACCTTCTTGATGTTCCAACTATTGAAGAGAGAATACAAGTTTGCAGGGCACGCGCCTACCTCAGAGTTAACGCAAACACACAACATCCACTGCATAGTGAAATTAGGAAGGTTAGTTAGTTAGTTAGTTAGTCGACAGATCATCCTCATTGCACATCGAACCATTCAGTCCATAAGTGCTCGGATCCCTCCTCAGCAAATCCCGCAACGTGTAGCGGCTAACGACGCCAGTTCTGTGTTGGTTTATCAATCATCTTTGGCTTCCTGCGTAGTGTTCTTGTTTGGCCACCCCTCTTTTAATTTGCTGCTCTCGCAGTCTGGCCATTGTTGTAGATTCACAGTCATCACTTGGTTCTCGCAAAAGTCTTACTTCTCGTAGAGCATTCAGAATGTCGGCCTGGTCCATGGTGCGTCCGCCCTCCACAGTAGCCTCACCTGCGAGCTTGTCAGCCCGCTCATTTCCTTGTACTCCCGCATGCCCTGGCACGAAGATGAAACTAATCTTTGCCAGCCGAGACCGCTCCAGAGGCAGCAACCATTCTCTTCGGATCGACCCCTCCTCTATCCTCTTGATCATGTTCATTGAATCGCTAAGGAAACAAGCCCTAGTGAATGTCTGTGTCTCGAGCCATGTTATTGCTTTACTTACTGCCATGACTTCCATGGTCAGGCTACTTGTGGTTTCAGTGAAAGCACCAGAGTCCTCCTTCACAATTCTCCCTCCGGCCCGAGCTGTAAAGGCCCATGAGCTTCTCACATGTCGGACGACCGACCCATCTGTGTAGATGACCGCGTCACCGTCTAGCGAATTATCGAAAATCAACGCTTGTGCTTCAGCCTCCACAGCAGCCGGATTTTCTTGTCTGCATTTCCTATCTAGTTGGATGCAAACTGAAAAGGATGTGCAGAAGTCTGTTGGCACTTGCACCCACTCCTCGCCAGGTTCTAAGTCCTCAAGTGAACACACCTGTTGAAGAATGTCTTCGGCTTGACCCATCAACGACCGTCCTCTTTTTAACCTACTGCCCTTCACCTTCCTAAGGCAGCAGTTGGGGTATCGGAGTTGGTTTTTTCATAAACATGGTGAGCTTTGTCTGAATTGTATGTTTCTTTTTTTTTTCCATCATAATTTCATACAGAATGAAGCTATGCGCATTATTCTTGGATGTACAAGAGATACAGCATGCAGGGCGATGCGCTACCTTCTTGATTTTCCAACCATTGAAGAGAGAATACAAGGTTGCAGGGCACGCGCCTACCTCAGAATTAACACAAAAACACAACATCCACTGCATTGTTATAATCAGTGTTGCTACAATTGGGACTATTACAATGGTGAATGCTGCTAACACCACTGTTGCTTTTTCGATTGCAACTATTTGTTACTATTAAGCCAGCAACTGCTACAATTGTTATTGCGATATAGCTACAATTAATACATCAACTCCTACTACCATCACAACAACAACAACAACAACAACAACAACTACTACTACTACTACTACTACTACTACTACTACTACTACTACTACTACTACTACTACTACTACTACTACTACTACTACTGCTACTACTACTACTACTGCTACTACTACTACTACTACTACTACTACTACTACTACTACTACTACTACTACTACTACTACTACTACTACTACTACTACTACTACTTGTGGCGAAACGCCAATGGCTCATGTCCTCATGCCTTCTTTCTTTTTGGGTAAACAGGGGGAAACGGCTTTCGGGAGCTCTCAGTTCTCTTGTTCGCTCAATCACCATGGAAGATAGTTCTTTGGGTTACTTTCATAACCCGATCTTTTCATGGAGCGATTAGATATATGTCTTTCCTTGCGGGTAGACCCGATGGAGCGCCTTGCGCCAAATGCGCACTGGTGCGACTTCCTGGGCAATTCATGTCCGTTTCTAAACTTATCGTTACCCACTGCATAATGTCAAGATGTCAAGTTGAAGATTGGGACATTTTACATGCAGAATACTGCTGGGGTATAAAAGGTAATTCTAGGTTGTAATTAGTTCTGCACTTATAAATCTCTATTGTCTTAACTACTGAGATGAATGGGCGAAACGGCAGTCTTGCCATATTGGGAGGGGGTGACCGTTAGCCAATCTGGCTAAGCGTCTTGATCTTGGCTTAGCAAGGGAACAATTCTGATCAATAAATATTTCCCAAATGATATCGCTTGTTCTTGGCAGCCGATAGACGAGTGCTATCTTTCCTTTTACGGCCTGAACTGGGCATACTGTCATCTTTCTGTAGAATATAATCATTAGATAGCTACGGTATGCCGGAAGGAGGGAAGCGCTCCTTGGGGATGGGGTCCACCAATCTATGATCTATCTTCTTGAGCCGGAAGAGGCTATCCACAGTGCTATCTCTTTCGTCTTTTAGTCGATAGGATGATGTCGGGAAGATAATGGACTTCTCTATCTCACTGAGAGAACCTGAACTCATCTGAATCTATGGGTTATTTGAGGCACTGCCGGTACATTGCGGCGACTGCTCAGGAGAGAGCAGCGGCCGGACGGGGTATTATCTTCTTTCCTATTCTAGCTAGGAATGGGGAACAACTCTTCTTTGATTACTCACACCACACTACAAGAGCTTTGTCGTGAGAAAGGCATGGTTTGCAAGGGAGAGAGAAGCCGGGAAACGAATGTGCCCAATAATAATAAAGGCAGGGTATGAGTGTGGAGAGTGAGTCTTGTATGCAAAAGGGTGCATAGGGTAGCCGACAGGACGTCTACAAGTTGGAGGTCTACTCAAGCCAGGACGTAGCCAATCCAGGGGCTACCTGACATGTCAGACCCATTCAAGCAAGCCACTTATATAACGGTCTTGGTAAGCCAAAATGCATAACCAATTTATTAACTGAGGCCCAATTGGACCTCAGGTTTGGGGTGCAGGAGTCAGCTTGGTCGCTCACTGAAATTTTGTCATCTACAGGGTCCTTCTTTTGACAGTAAAGTGTGTTGAAAGACTCGACAGGGCTTCTATGCCCAAAGTTATAAGCACCTGATGAAACCAGGGCAAGTCAGTGGACATACCAGGTATAATGTTTCTAATTTTAAGGGAGAAGCATTACAAAAATTAAATAAGTGACACAACCACCACTCAAGTCTTCTCATCGACTTAAGGTCGAGTGTTTGCTGATGATTCTGTTTGGACCTACGCAAATTCCCATCCGTGTTCGGGACCGCGAAAGACTCTGATTCATTCCCTATACACAATCTGGTCTCAGGACTTCAATTCCCAACCTAAATTGTGCCAAGTGATCCCATGGCATTTTCTCAAACCAGATGAGTGACCATATTGTGTTGGCCTCGGAAACTGGGAAGCTGTTGTTCGAACAACCGACGCTGGATAGAGCGACTGGAAACTTTGCCCGGTGAGGCAGTTGTGAAATGACGGGACAATTTAGAGATCTGTGCTATATGATGTTCAGAGTTTTCTGGCTTCATTTCTGGACTAGAGTTATCTCATCAGTTTTGTTTTTCTAGACTTTTATAAGTTTA
Source organism: Cepaea hortensis (assembly GCA_963921405.1). Lineage (NCBI taxonomy): Eukaryota > Metazoa > Mollusca > Gastropoda > Stylommatophora > Helicidae > Cepaea > Cepaea hortensis. The sequence continues at coordinate 119,617,770 of OY992883.1, forward strand.
TCTGTCTTGGTGTTCTTCTGTGTTGTCTTTATTACGGTATTAAATTCTAATTATAGTGACTGAGACGATCGTCATGTTACGTTTGTGTCAGCCAGTAATACACTGCAGGAAATAGACCCTGAGGTCGAAAGAGAGAGTGACAGTAAGTCCGGGGAACGGATGAGGGTTGGCAGCAAAGACCTATCCCCAGCCAGGGCAAAAGAATAAGTTTGAAATATTGTGACGGGACTATTTGGGACCCTCCCCATAGATTGTTACACTACTACTACTATTACTACTACTACATCCGTAACAATGACTTATTCCACTGTAATTACTATAATTATTGTTACCACTACGACAAGTAACACTACAACCAAAGAGAATATACAAGCTCATAAACTGATGTTCTTCATCGTAACAGATCTCTCCCACCATAAAGCCAATATCTCATCATATGGTCAGTGAGTATTGTACCATGCTACACGCCTCCAAGGCCCATGGGACATGTGGTGTTCAACCCATATTTGTATAGACCAATCGCCTTTACTTCCCACGACATTTCCTGGTACCCATTTAAGCCTAGGCCCGCCTGGTCCCTCATGTGAAGTTTTAAGACTGGAATCCGCTGACATTATTTAAACGTTCAAGGCATACATTGCCACATAAACACACAGTCGATCAAACCTCACACACACACACCTGATATACATTAATCTACCCACACATACACACACATTGTTGATCAATCCTCCCACACAAAACCCCGACACTCATTCCCATACCCACAAACACACAGGCACGATATACTCACCAAAAGAGAAATGAAGAAGCACCATGACCATACCCGGACTAAACGTTTGTCCAATAGAACCCTCCATTAAACATTCGGTTCTCGTGTTACAGTTGTTGAACTGGAAATTTTCTGGTATCAGATAGAATGGCAAGGTGGAAATCACACAGAAAAGGATAATCGTGTTGCTTTTATTGTTGTAGTTGATTATGATGATGATAACGATGGACCTTTGATATGTATGACGACTGCGATTATGACGACGATTTTAACGATAAGATCGATGATGACGATAGGGATAATGCTGCTTATGGTGATGATTATGATAATAATGAATGTTCCATTCATCGGATATCATAAATTCCTTGTCAACTGAAGTGGGCGTTCATGCCTGCACGCATCACGCAATTTTCATCCAATTCTATGAATATATGTGCTAATTTTTCTTCATGCCATGATAAAGGGCTATCTAGACCATTCTTTGCCATCTCACTTGATCACCAGAGTCGTGAATCAGCTCCGCGTTCCTGTCTCGACCATGCCATGTGGCCAAGCCATCCAGGTATTTACTTCTCGGTCTTCCTCTTGTTCTTTTCCTCTCGATCTTGCCAGTTGTCACCAAGTTCTCCAATTTATTTCTTCTCATAACATGTCCAAAACAGTTTGACTGTCTACGTCTAATTACTCTAATCAGTGTACGATTTTCATTTGTTTCTTTTAGGACTTGGTCATTGGTTTTTCTGTCTGTCCATGGTATTCTTTGCATTCTCCTCAGAAACCACATCTCCACAGCCATCATATGTTTTTCAGCTTGCTTGTTCATTGTCCAAGCTTTACATCCATACAACAGTACAGGTTCTGTGTAACACCTCAGCACTCTTTTTCTCTTTGCAGTAGACATCTGTTTATTAGTCAGTATGTTTTACATCTTGCAAAAGGATACTTTCGCCATATGATGCAAGTCCCATTTCTTTATAGAGCAATGGTCACTCAATGGTGGAGGAGTTAATAGCACACCCTTCCCTTCCACTTCCCAGAAAATGTCCAGGTACCCATTTCGGAAACACGGTATATACAGGACACAGAACACCCGCACGTTAATGCAACAGATTTGAGGTTGCAGCTCTGTGGTTCAGAAAATACGCAAACACGCGCCCCTTGTTGCGCCGTTGTTTAATTTCTAAATAATAAAGTTGGATGCAGATCATCAACATGGTGCCAAGGGTTTCTCTAAAACCAACATGGAACATACCAATGTCGGTGATAATAACTGTGTTATTGCCGCTGAAGATTTCATAAATAAATTCCACAGAAGCATTAATTGTGAAGCAGGAAATAACTCATCACTCTAGTATTGCCTTTCTGCCGGGAAGAGAACTGTGATAGAAAAGTGATATTTATGTGTAATATGTCTACAACATTGCAACCAATCAATCATTTCTTGTCTTTAAATATGCGTTAATATACTGGACACAGCATTACAGTCCATGTGTTTGTTTATGTGTTTGTTTCTTATTTAACCCATGCTGGTTTCATATACAATTCTGAGACATATGATGCTATTTCAGTGGTTAGATACGAATTGTGTCCATATTCCATAGTTGTGGGTATATGTGACTGATAAACCTGGCTAATGAAAACGCCTTTCAAGGGGTGTCTAGTTGATCATGCGTCGAAGTACACTTGTTCTTGTAGAGAGGCGCTGTCGTCATTTAGAGGTTCGAATCCCGGTCGGTAACTACAGCATTCAATTTTTATGTTGTGTAGTCCTTCCTCTGCCGGGCTCCCTGGCGAAGAGGTTAAGAACGCTTTTCGTAATCCCGTATATCCACGTACGGAACACAGTGGTGTGAGATTTGGCAGCAGATCGCGTCGTGCTGGTTAATTTCGGAGGTATGTGAGCCGGTCGTTAAGGAAAAAATGGCAAGCTGCTGAATGTTAAACTTGCCAAGACATCAACAGCAGCTGAAAAATGCTGGTCGTGACTGCAATGTCCTGTAACGGATATGCGAAAAAAAGTCCGTCCTCTAATCTCTACTTATTTCCCATACACTACCTGTGGGTTTATGTATGAATTGCTGGGGAAGATGCCATGTCAGCAGACGTCCATACGTCCGATGCTTCCCCTACAGACACAAGACGTCCCACGTTAGCGACATTTGACCTCCATGGCTGGGGAAGATGCCATGTCAGCAGACGTCCATACGTCCGATGCTTCCCCTACAGACACAAGACGTCCCACGTTAGCGACAATTGACCTCCATGGCCATACAATTCTTTGGCACGAGGGTCCATCTTAAACTTAGGGGTACGTAACCCTGTTTTGATGTCTAATCGGGTGCTTACCTTACCCAAACTGTGTCCCGTAGGCTAGCGGAAGGCAAGGAGTTGAATATGAGGATGGAGCACGTATGGGAATGTCCGGAATACTATGCCGTCGATTCTAGACTCAACTCTTGCTGCTGTACAATGTCGTCACCTACAATATTGTTTATTATTGTGTAAGTTCTAGTAAACTATGACAGCCCCAGTAGCCCGGTGGCTAGACGCTCGCCTGAAGCCCAGCTGGTCAGGAGTTCGATTCCGCATCCAAGCGAATATTTGAGATTGACTCAATCGACTCAGCCTAAAATGGACATCAGAAAATGTCTTGCGATGTGTAGGCGGCCGATGTGTAGGCGGCCGATGTGTAGGCGGCCGCTGTGTAGGCGGCCGATGTGGTACTGACCACATCATTGGCCAAGTGACGAATGGTCTGTAACAATATGAGTCTATCCCCCATATGCTTACAACATCTTTAGACGTACAAAAAGAATATTTACATGACCTGTTTACTGAATAGTCAAGAATGTTTGTATATCTGTGCATTTGTTTACAATATATTTCCTAGCTATCGTTGTCAAACTGTTTGTTCTTCTAGCTAATGCCTGGCAGTTTCTGACCGTGATATTCATAATAAAGATGTTCACGTACTGTGTGACATGTTCTACTCACCCTCTGAGGTTGCGCCATTCTCTGCAATGTTATCTCCGTGTTATAGCCAAGTTCTCGCATGAAGTAGCGAGCGTGAATATCTAATAACAAACGTGAACGTGTCACGTGATGCTCACATGATCATGTACGTCATAAGCTACGTTATATTGTGATGCTAACATTTAAACCAGGCTGGCAGACATGTATAATACGAAGTATTTACTCCTAGAATATGATCACTTTAATCCGGCACTTAATGAAGACATGGACGGAATGAGGGGAATCTGGTTCCGGTTTATACGATAAAACCGGAAGTTGGCTACATGTGAGACAGAATGAGACAGTTGAGAGACAGAAATTACTGATGGCTGGTGTTTGTGGCTTGGGGATTAGTGAATGAATTATCATAATTCCCTGACATAGTGGGCAGAGGGTTTCCATTCCCCGACATACTGGGTAGAGAGAATCAAGAATGAGACAGCTGAGAGACATAAACTACTGATGGCTGGTGTTTCTGGCTTGAGGATTAGTGGATGCAGTAACATAATTCCTTGACATAGTGGAAGAGGGTTTCCATTCCCCGACATACTGGGTAGAGAGATTCAATTCAGCCACAGTAGATTTGGAAGCACATAGCTTGCGTTGTTTTCGATGGGATGAGAATGTGGCATTTCAGAAAGTACTGGCAAACTCATAAACGTTAAATGGACTAGTAATTCAGATGTAGCCATTACATGCTGAGGTTGATCCAAACAAAGACTAATAATAACTTATATCTTTGTCGAGCACTGTCGTGGTCACACCAAATGCTGGTATAAACTGATCAATATGGAAAGGGGTTAACGACGTTGTTCGTAATCCTGTTTATCCAGGTGGGGAAAACAGCTGCGCGTGATTCCGCGCTGGTAACTTACGGGGGTATGTAATCCGGTCGTTCAGAAAGCAATGACAAACTACTGAACGTAAAACTTGCCTGGTACATCAACAGCAGCTGAAATATGCTGGTGTTGACTACAACATCATCTAAAAGCGATATGCAACATTAAAAACAAAAATAATCTCAAATTGACTTTATTCTACTTAGGAAAGCAGACAGACAACTACTAATGAACATAGATACTGATTATAATCAAGTTATAATTGTAAAATAAAATTCTACATACAGGAATATAATAAACAGAAAGGTAACAACAGACATCATCAATTGTACGAAGCTTCGGGAAAATACGGACATAGGCGAATTCAAACAAGAAGTCAAAATGCTACATATGAACATCCCTGATAAGTACTCAAGTGTGGTCAAGGAATTGACAATGTTCAAGGCTGCCTGCTCGAGACATCTGAAAACAAATGTGGAACCAAACAAATAGGAAAGGACATAAAATAAAGAACTTCTTGGTGGAACAATGAAGTTAAAGAAAGAAGGTAGAGTTCATAGTATAGATCACATCTAAATCTGAACAAGACCATGTTACTTACAGAATTCATTCGTTCATTCATTCGTTCATTCATTCAGTGGCATGTCCTTTGCAGAACCTCGCTCACATAACAACCTTCCGGAAAACCTCTCGATCATAAGCAAGATGTCCAGCGTCCGATACACCCATCTGGAGATCATCCGCCACATCCTGCACCTATCTTCTCTTTGGCCTTCCTCTTCCTTTCTTCCCAGGCATATACCTCTCCATTATTGTTCGCAAAACTTTCATGACGTTTCAAGAGACCAAAATATGTCAATTTTCTTTGTTTTATCGTCTTTAATAGCCAACCTTCTTCAATATTCAGCTCTTGAAGTATGGATGCATTTGTTCTTTTCTTTACCTAAGATATTTTTAGAAGTCGTCTATAACATTTATATTCAAAGGCATTTATGCACTTTTAGCTTGTTTAGTAAGTGGCCAGGTCTCACAGGCGTATGTTGCAATGGGACAGATGCATGCTCTTAAAAATCTAATGTTTGTAGTTCTGTCTGTCCCATTCCATAATTTATTCACTTGTTTTAGTCTTTAAAGAACAATTGATAGTTGTCGTTTAATTTCTTTCATTGTGTCACCGTTGTTGGTAATTAATGTCCCAAGATATTCAAAATTTTCCACCACCTCAAATTTTTCCTCATTAACATATATTTATTTCTCCATAGTGGTTTTATCCGTATGCATTATCTTTGTTTTTGCTATGTTAAGATATAGGTTGTGATTTTCACTATTCAATTGAGTTGAAGCTATTAGGTTTTCTATACCATTCTGTGTTGTGAATAGCAATACTGTATCATCAGCAAACCGAATCTCGGGTATGTTATGACCACCAATATTTAGGGCATCATATAGCTCCCTGTTTATATCAGCTCTTACATTTCTCATTATATTTTCGGCGTACAGGTTAAACAAACAATGTGACAGCACAAATCCCTGGCCGACTCCTTGCTTGATGTTAATCCAATCTTATGTCTCGCCATCTATTCTAACCGCTGCTTGTTGGTCTAGATAGAGCATTCTTATGAGTTGTATTACATATGGTAGAAAGCCCATATTCCTCATGATTTCCCAAAGTTTCTGATGTTGTACACAGTCAAATGCCTTTGAATAATCCACAAAACATGAGAATAATGTTTACATTAAATTCTCTGCACTTCTCTATGATTAAACACATATTGAGAATGTGATCTCTTGTTCCCTTTCCTTGTCTAAATCCAGCTAGAACCACGTTAATTTCTTCTTCCATTTTCTTACGAAGTCTTCCCATTATGATTTTTATTAGAATTTTACTTGCATGACTTATCAGGGCAACAGTTCTATAGTTGGTGCATAATTTCAGGTTGCCCTTTTTTGGTATTGGAATGAAGATAGTTCTCTTCCAATCTTTTGGCCATATACCATAGTTCCATATCTTTTTACATAGTGCGTGATAGATTTGTATGCTTTCTTCTCCTCCCGCTTTAATTAGCTCAGCTAGTATCTCATCACATCCAGGTGATTTACCATTCTTCAGGTTCTTTATAGCCCAAGCAATATCATCTAATGAGGGTTCAGGTTCTGTCTCTGCTGCCATTGGCTCATGTATATCATTCATATCCTCACTGTCACTCATATCATACATTCCACTGTAGTACTCCTGCCATCTTCCTAGAATTTGTCTAGATTCTGTTAAGGTATTTCCCATCTTGTCACAGATAACATTCAATTGAGGTTGAACATTTCTTGTCAATAACTTCATTTCTTTGAACATTTCGTAATCTCTTCCAGTCTTATGATATTGCTCTACTCTGGTACAGCAATCTTTTATATATTGGTTTTGTCCTTTCTTGTGTTCTTTCTTAATTCTCGAGTTAAAGATTTATACTTCATCCTGCTGTTATCGGATTCATATCCTTTCTGTTTCAGTTCCCTTCTTTATTTTATTAATTCTAACGTATATGATGTAATCCATGGCTCAAGTTGCTTTTTCTTGGTCGGAATTAAATGTTTGGTTACAGTTATCAAGATATCTCTAGCTTGCACTACCAGTTCATCAGGTGTCATTTCTTCTTGTACAGACATCAAGACCCCAAAACGATTCCTAACTTCTACGTTGTATGCATCTGGTATTTTGTGAGATCAAAACGAAGTGGCCTTGGTCCTCGGGTAATACAGAATAGCACGACGAAATGCCAAACGAACAATTTGAGCATCAAAATATAAATCCTAGAGAATATACGGTGAAGAGACGGCAATCTTCAGCAAAGACAACACACAAGATAATTTTATATACATGTGAACAATATGGTAAACAGAGATGCATGCTAGAACCCAATCACCATCGTAAATGGCAAAATAGATATACCATTATTTAATCCACAACAAAGACTAGCAATGTGGGCAGAATACTTTCAACAACTACTTAACCTCACACATAACATATACAGCCCAAATGTTGTGCTAAAACCTGTAAACAACAAGAACCACACAGCATACCCGCAGAAGTAAAATCAGATATAAGGAAATGTCCTAAAAACAAATCACCGGCTCCAGATGGAATAACCACAGAAACTATTCAGGCTTGTGGAAATACAGGAATTAAATGGCCACCAAGACATTTTTAACACCGCTTGGGAAGAAAGAAAAGGCCAAGGCGATTGGCAACAGGCAGAAATAGTACCAGTAAGAAAACAGAAAGACAACATGAGAGAGTGCAACACGTACAGAGATATATCACTCCTGAATCATATTGGGAAAATGTACGCAAAACTATTTGAACAAAGAGCTAGACCCTTAGCTGAACAACAGTTACACTTTCGTTTAAGTAAAGCTAAACATTGCAATGATACACTATTAACACTTAGACAAATAGGGAGCATTCAAGTTTACCTGTCATTGAATAGCATTTACTAACCCCCAATACCACAAACACGGGCTATCAATATTTTCTGGCTTTCAAACTTTCCCATTCTGTCTCACACGTATCCAACTTCCGGTGCGATTGTGTAAACCGGAACCAGATTCCTCACATTCCGTCCATGTCTTCATTAAGTGCTCGATAAAGGTCATCATATTCCAGTAGTAAATACTTCGTATTATACATGTCTGCCAGCCTGGTTTTAATGTTGCCGTCACAATATAACGTAGCATATGACGTACATGATCATGTGAACATCACGTGACTCGTTCACGTTTGTTCATAGATATTCACGCTCGTTCCTTTATTTGAGGGCCTAGCCTCATTAGAAAGTGCCCTATAACACGGAGATAAGACTGCAGATAATGGCGCAAACTCAACAGGTGAGTAGAACATGTCAGACAGTACGTGAAGATCTTTATTTTCAATAAGACAGTCAGACACCATCAGGATTGGCTACAAGAACAAATTGCTAGGAAATATATTGTAAACAAACACACAGATATACAAACATCCGTTACTTGACAGTAAGTAGGTCAAGTACATGTCTTTGTTGTATATCTTAAAGTGGTGTGAGCATATGGTGCATGACTTATTGTGTTATAGACAAATCGGCGCTCGATGTGTGATGTCGTTAGTACTACTCAGGTCGTCTTCTCTTCCCAAGGCTTTTCCTGATGCCCATTTTAGGCTGGTCGACTGGGTCGATCTCAGTGATCCGCTTCGATGAGGATTTGAACCCCTAAGCAGTTGGCTTTCAGACGAGCGCCTAGCCACCGACTACCCGGTCTCGTATGTTTACTAGAGCTTACACAATAAGCAACAATATAGTAGGCGACCACATTATACTGCAGCAAGTGTTAAGAAGCGACACCAAAGCACTCCGGACATTCCCATACGTGCTCCATCCTCATCTTCAACTCTTTCCCTCCGTTAGCCTACGGGACACAACTGGGCAAAGTGGGAGTATCCGTTTATCTCCCTGATCAGGGTTCGCTTACCCCCAAGTTCAAGATGGACCCTCGTGCCCAGGAATTGTATGGCTATGGGGTAAATAGTCACTCATGTGGGACGTCTGGTGTGTGTTGTAAACACCGGACGCGTGGATGTTCATGGTCCTTCCCTAGCACGCAGGCAATACTAGGGTGGGGGTTATTTCCTGCATCATAATTAATACGTCTATGGAATCTATTTAGGGAATCTACAGCAGTAATAACATGATTATTATCACCTTCATCGATCTTGTTATGTTGATTTTAGAGAAACCCATGGTACCGAGTTGAAGATGTTGGATCCAACTCAATCATTGGAAATTAAACAAGATCTCATATATGTTGGAGAATATTCTGAACAACAGAGTTGCAATATTTAACTCTGGTGTATTAACGTGCAGGTCTTCTGTGTCGTAAATATACCGTGCTTCTGCAATGAGTACCTGGACATTGTCTGGGAAGTGGAGGTGAACGACGTGTTTTTGACTACATTGAGTGTCCATTGGTCTTTCAAGATATGGGGCTTGCATTATATGTGTACTACTCATCAAGGCATGAAAAAGAAAACTTCACTTATTGACTATGAGAAGTGGCAAATGCAATCATAGTGTAAAATCTGAAACGATTCATGGAATAAGACAGAGCAAAGAGGACAGTAAGGTAGCTTCTAGACAGCCTTTTGTCGTGGCATGGATAAACGGAGCATTCATTATCGTCATCAGCATCATCACCATTATCAGCTACATCTCCATTCATCACCATCGCCCTTATCGTTATAATTGCCGCCATCTTTGCATTCATCGTTGTTATCAGAGTAATCATCGTTATTGACACAAACAACAGAAACCATAACAATAACAACATTACAACAACAACAGCTCAATTTTAATCTTAATTGTGATATCCATCAATGTCATTCTACTGTTAGACATTTCAAATGATTGTGTCTTATTATGTGTCTTGTATATTTGACTTGCAGGATTTATTGTATTGCTTTAGTTTATCTTGTGTGATTTCTGCCGTACATGCCCGACGACATGCAGCGGAAGTGTGCTAGGCAATACATCGTATAATATATTATTTTTGGTTGTTGTTGTTTTCGTTATTCTAATTCTTGTTTATGGCAGAACATATCTAGACCAACAATTGTAAAACGACAACTGAATGTGTAATGGAGGGTTCTATTGGAAACACCTTTCGAACCTATATGCTTATGGTTCTTCTTTATTTATCTGTTGGTGAGTATATCGTGTGTGTGTGTGTGTGTGTGTGTGTGTGTGTGTGTGTGAGAGAGAGAGAGAGAGAGAGAGAGAGAGAGAGAGAGAGAGAGAAATATGTGTCAGGGATTTGGGTGAGAGGTCTGATACGCGGTTTTATGTGTGGATACGGGAATTTGTATCATGAATGTGTGTGATATATGAATTAGACTATGCTAGTTGAACAAAGATCATATCGACAAAAAAAAAACCCACATTTCAAAAACATGTTAATCAACAGTGAAGACATTACATGTGTTACACTGTGTATACATGAAAAATGTTACCATCTGTGTATACATGAAAAATGTTACAAACTGTGTATACATGAAAAATGTTACCATCTGTGTATACATGAAAAAAGTTAAAACTGATTTTACCTGAAAAATGTTACAAACTATGTATACATGAAAGATGTTACCATCTGTGTATACATGAAAAATTTTAAAACTGATTTTACCTGAAAAAAGTTACAAACTGTGTATACATGAAACATGTTACAATCTGTGGCGAAGGGCTTGCGAACGCGGTTTGTGAGCCCGTATACCTGGGTTCGAAACACAGCGATGCCGGTTTTTTCGAAAAAGGTATAGGAGCCGGTCGTTCAGAAAGCAATGGCAAACTACTGAACGTAACTACTTGCCTAGTACATCAACAGCACCTGAAAATGCTGTTGTTGACTGCAACGTCCCGTAAGGGATACGCAACAAAATGTTTTAAATACAAGGGGCTTCTCATAAGTCTTTAGCTTGACCATGAAGGAGCAGGAGGAGAAAATTGAATTTTGGCACATGTATAGTTCATTCCTTTTCTAACATATGAATTATGAATGTTAAAAAACAGCTGAAAGGAAATCGTCTTGACAGTGACGAAGATGTCATACTGGCTTGTGATAACTGGTTCAGTTAGAAAAACACGTTGTTTTTTTCTGAAGGTCTTTTCAAGGTCACACAGAGACGGCAGAAATGCATAAATTCAGGTGGTGGCTACATGGAGAAGGAATAAGCACTGTGCCAAATTTCAATTGTCTCCGCCTACTCCTTCATGGTCAGGCTAAAGACCTATGAGAAGCCAATTGTATATTAAAAATTGTGTATGTCCTTTGCAGGACGTTGTTCTCAACCCCATCACCAGGTTGATTTAACCAGGCAATGTTACGTTCAGTAGGTTACCATTACTTTCTGAATGAGGAGTCAACGCTGCAGTCCAGTTGACTGACCGGTGTGTGGAATGAACCCTCAACCCCGGCCTCAGTGCACCGGAAGTTTAACCGCAAGCTCGTTAAGCCCCGCGGCCACGCTGATCTCTTTTGTATTCCTAAGCTCCGTGATTAACAACAATTGGACAAGAGGCCAGATGGAGACTGATCCCCCAGCAACGCAGACGGTGAACAGAATCAAGAGGAAAAGGCACAACACCAGCAAACCCTGTGATAAATAAAATTAGCGGAACTACGGTAGAGCTGTAGAAATGTAAACAATATAACATAACACAAATTATCAAACAATAAATAAAAATAAATACACTGAAAACAGGTTTCTTTCCCGTGGCGGAAACACCGATGTAAATATACCTCATCACAACCACTAATAAAGCAATCGCGGCTTTTGAATCTACATGACATAGAAAAATGTGGCTCAAGAAGAAGCACAACAATAACATTTGATACAATCTGAACGTCGAGTAAAACTGGCTCATAAACCCGAATCGTGTATCTGAAACTGAAATAATTGAACCAGTTGAAACATCACAAGCCGGAATCGTGTATCTGAAAATGAAGTAATTGAACCAGTTGAAACATCATAAGCCCTAACTGTGTATCTGAAACTTAAATAATTGAACCAGTTGAAACATCACAAGCCCGAATCGTGTATCTGAAACTGAAATAATTGAACCAGTTGAAACATCACAAGCCCGAATCGTGTATCTGAAACTGAAATAATTGAACCAGTTGAAACATCACAAGCCGGAATCGTGTATCTGAAACTTAAATAATTGAACCAGTTGAAACATCACAAGCCGGAATCGTGTATCTGAAACTTAAATAATTGAACCAGTTGAAACATCACAAGCCGGAATCGTGTATCTGAAACTTAAATAATTGAACCAGTTGAAACATCACAAGCCTGAATCGTGTATCTGAAACTGAAATAATTGAACCAGATGAAACATCACAAGCCGGAATCGTGTATCTGAAACTGAAGTAATTGAACCAGTTGAAACATCATAAGCCCTAACTGTGTATCTGAAACTTAAATAATTGAACCAGTTGAAACATCACAAGCCCGAATCGTGTATCTGAAACTGAAATAATTGAACCAGTTGAAACATCACAAGCCGGAATCGTGTATCTGAAACTTAAATAATTGAACCAGTTGAAACATCACAAGCCGGAATCGTGTATCTGAAACTTAAATAATTGAACCAGTTGAAACATCACAAGCCGGAATCGTGTATCTGAAACTTAAATAATTGAACCAGTTGAAACATCACAAGCCGGAATCGTGTATCTGAAACTTAAATAATTGAACCAGTTGAAACATCACAAGCCGGAATCGTGTATCTGAAACTTAAATAATTGAACCAGTTGAAACATCACAAGCCGGAATCGTGTATCTGAAACTTAAATAATTGAACCAGTTGAAACATCACAAGCCCGAATCGTGTATCTGAAACTGAAATAATTGAACCAGTTGAAACATCACAAGCCGGAATCGTGTATCTGAAACTAAAGTAATTGAACCAGTTGAAACATCATAAGCCCTAACTGTGTATCTGAAACTTAAATAATTGAACCAGTTGAAACATCACAAGCCCGAATCGTGTATCTGAAACTGAAATAATTGAACCAGTTGAAACATCATAAGCCCTAACTGTGTATCTGAAACTTAAATAATTGAACCAGTTGAAACATCACAAACCCGAATCGTGTATCTGAAACTGAAATAATTGAACCAGTTGAAACATCACAAACCCGAATCGTGTATCTGAAACTGAAATAATTGAACCAGTTGAAACATCACAAGCCGGAATCGTGTATCTGAAACTTAAATAATTGAACCAGTTGAAACATCACAAGCCGGAATCGTGTATCTGAAACTTAAATAATTGAACCAGTTGAAACATCACAAGCCGGAATCGTGTATCTGAAACTTAAATAATTGAACCAGTTGAAACATCACAAGCCGGAATCGTGTATCTGAAACTTAAATAATTGAACCAGTTGAAACATCACAAGCCGGAATCGTGTATCTGAAACTGAAATAATTGAACCAGTTGAAACATCACAAGCCCGAATCGTGTATCTGAAACTGAAATAATTGAACCAGTTGAAACATCACAAGCCGGAATCGTGTATCTGAAACTAAAGTAATTGAACCAGTTGAAACATCATAAGCCCTAACTGTGTATCTGAAACTTAAATAATTGAACCAGTTGAAACATCACAAGCCCGAATCGTGTATCTGAAACTGAAATAATTGAACCAGTTGAAACATCATAAGCCCTAACTGTGTATCTGAAACTTAAATAATTGAACCAGTTGAAACATCACAAACCCGAATCGTGTATCTGAAACTGAAATAATTGAACCAGTTGAAACATCACAAGCCCGAATCTTGTATCTGAAACTTAAATAATTGAACCAGTTGAAACATCACAAACCCGAATCGTGTATCTGAATCTGAAATAATTGAACCAGTTGAAACATCACAAGCAGGCGCTTTGGCGACGAGTTCGTGAACGCAATTCGTAATTCCGCATAACGCTCTCGAAACACCTTTAAATATATATATGAGGATAATTCATTTGAAACCCGTTCCAGTGACTTTATTACAAAAGCATGAAAGAAACATTAACAGGTGTGGTAGAATTAAACAAAGCATTCAGTTTGAATGAATTATGCACCATGGGTTGGTCAGAATAAGTCGCAGTAGGTATTCAGGCAAGCATCCCCTGTCTTTGGTAGGCGGCGAATTCCGTCCACAAAAAGGGATTGTGGTTGCTCACTGAACTAAGTGTTTACCGTGTTCATTGCGTCTGCATTTCTGTGAAATCGTTGTCCCATGATGCCTTTTTTAGAGGTCTGAACAAATGAAAATCGCATTGCGATAAATCAGAACTATAGGCTGGATGTTGCAGAATTTCCTACTTCTTCCAAGCTAATGCTTCCGGCACAATCTTTGCAACATGCGGACGAGCATTATTGTGCAACAAAATCACACCGCGAGAAAGCATGCCGAGTCGTTTATTCTTGATGGCTTTTTGCAGCTTCTCTAGTTTTGCAGTTTCCAAGTATTCGGTAGAGTTGATGTTGACACCAGGTTCTTTAAAGTGGGCCAACGATAGCCCTTCATGGTCAAAGAATGCGCTCAGCATAACCTTACCAGCGGAAACCTGTAACTTGAATTTTTTGGCTTTTGGTGATCCAGCATGCTTCCATTGCATGCTCTCTCTTTTGCTGCTCGGCTCAAAATGTTGACACCATGCTTCATCGCCTGCCACTATGCGGAAGAGAAATGCATCACCCTCCACTCTTTAACGCAGCAAGTGGTTCAGACATCATCCCATGCGTTCCTCTTTTTGGTGGTCGGTCAACATCCGTGGTACCCACCGTGAACACACCTTCCTATTTTGCAGTTTCTTACGAACGACCTTTTGAATTGTCCCAATTGACACATCAAATTCTTTCGCTAGCGAACGTATGCTTCGACAACGGTTCATCTGTACTGCTGCATCAATTTTGGCGATGGTTTTTGTCTATTGCAACAATATGCGCTTGACCCGCCATGCACGATCTGTCGTGAACTGATGTCCTTTCCGTGCCCAGTCTGTCACTGTTGTTTTCGACACACATTTGTTACTATGCACTGCCTGCATTCTTCGATGGATGTCCATTGGTCGACATCCCTCAAATGAAAGAAACTGAATCACCGCTCTTTGAGCTTCTGCTGACGGATTTTGGATCAACCCAGCCATTTTCTCAACGGTCAGAAACAGAACCTATGCATCATGGGACGACAAGCACGTGCTCTTTTATTCATTGGTCAGTACTTATCACATGACTATGACATGATCATGTTCAACGTACGCAATTACGCGCGGTGCGGCACGAACGGATTTCAAATGAACGCTCCTAATATATATATATATATATATATATATATATATATATATATATATATATATATATATATATATATATATATATAAATCAAAGTGTATGTATGTAAATATGTATGTCCTTTATTTTTTCGCTAACGGCCCATCCGATTGAGATGAAATTTTCTACACGCCTTACTTTCATTCCAGAGCTGTCAACTGTCATAGTTTTTTTTTCCTTCTTCCTCCACCTCCCTCCTCCCCCTCCCAAAATACGTACGTAAATATATGATGATGATGATGAAAGAATCCCCGAACCAAAACGCTAGGGAAAGGGAAGAAAATGACGTGACTACACATTAGCTAAGGGTCTTAACTCTAGAAAAAGTTATTTCAAGGGGCATAACTTTTAATAACATTGTTGTATAACTTATAGTCATATTGTTGTATCGTTTTCAATGATTTATAAACTCTTTGTCTATAGTTATGTACCGGCATATGAGTTATAATAAATAATGATACAATCTTTTAGACATTTTCAAAGTTTACATAAAAATAATGCATAATGCATAACATTGTAACTCATCTTTCTATACTTAAGAAGTTATCTAAAAGATGTTGAACAATATCATCGCATCTTTAGTGTTTTCCGCCATCATATCGACACGATTCGCTTGACAGCACTTCTCAGCGCTATCAAGCCAAGACGCCTTACACATTTCAAGCAGTCTGATACGGGGGGAAAATGGCACGTCGTAATAGCACAAAGAAACAAGCAGCTTCCAAGATGCATAGTGAGAAAACCGACCAGACTATCAAGAAGACGAACCTGCCTTTGGAGAGTCTGCATGCAAGCTGTAATAAAGTATCTGAACCTACAGTCAATGAAACTACCAATAAGAAGAGCGACGACTACCCACAGACGAACACAAAAACTTGTGACAGGAAGGAGGACCAAGACACCAGAATCAGAAACACTGATTCAAACACAGTCAGATGGGTGGTCAAGCGGCTAAAAATGGAGCTTACTGATCAACAAATACAGAAGCAGCTGCAGGAAGAAAATCTTCACGTCAACATTTTGAAGGCAGAGCGGATTCTTACCTACTCAGAATTAAATGAGATGCTCCACACCAGGGACTGGGCGAACCCGGGCCGGGTCAGGCAGACAGACAGACAGACAGACAGACAGATAGATAGATAGATAGATAGATAGATAGATAGATAGATAGATAGATAGATAGATAGATAGATAGACAAAAAGACAGGGAGGGAGGGAGGGATAGACGGAGGGATGGGTCTATTAGACAGACAGACAGACAGACAGAGATAGATAGATAGACAAACAGACAGACAGACAGACAGGGAGGGAGGGAGGGAGGGATGGAGAGACTGGGGGAGAGACGGAGGGACGGGTAGGCAGACAGATAGACAGGGAGGGAGGGAGGGATAGACGAGGGAGAGACAGAGGGATGGGTCTATTTGACAGACAGACAGACAGACAGTCAGACAAGCAGACAGACAGACAGACAGATAGTCGGTAACGGGAACGGGAACTTATAAGACTACTTATATGAATTAAATGAGATGCTCCACACCAGGAGCTGGGCAATGCCGGGCCGGGTCAGACAGACAGACAGACAGACAGACAGACAGACAGACAGACGGTAACGGGAACGGGAACTTATATGACTACTTATATGAATTAAATGAGATGCTCCCCACCAAGGACTGGGCGAAGCCGGGCCGGGTCAGCTAGTATATATATATATATATATATATATATATATATATATATATATATATATATATATACAAGATAAAGCTCATCTCACAAACCACGTATTGTGCAGCTATAACATCCAAGGAATGTTTCTGTTTTTGTTTGGCGTTCACTAGCGCTGAACTCAAATGTTGACCTTATACGTAATACTACGTCTAGTACACTGAGGTGATGTTTGCGTGTGAATTAGCTGTCCCTATTACCAGTGTCCCTCGCCATCAGGCAAACCCACTACGATTTCTGAGGTACTTGTAATTTACGTAAAAGAAGCGAAGTCAACGTTTTAGTCCAACTGATCGGTGTAGGGTTTTACCCAATACCACGGCACCAGAACACATGATGTTTAAGAGCGAGCACTCTATTCCATTCGGTCATGCTGACACCCGTCCATTGATTTGAAAACTGGGAGTCTTACATATCCATGCTATTTTCGGGATTCCCTCCATTGAACATCTTTCTTTTCCCACACATCTTTTAAAGAAGCAGCTAAAAGGAGATCATTTTCACGGTTTTAAAGAACTTACAATGGCATGCGATAACTCGTTTAGTTCGACAAATAGTTGGCACTATTCTCAAGGTCTTTTCAAGGTCAAGAAAGGATAAATTAACCGATTCGGTCACGAACAAAACGTAGGTTTGGACCACAATCAAATGAACAAATGTTACAATGTCAATTTCCGTTCGTTGCGTGTTGAAATTGCGGAGGATACCAGGAAATAAAACAAATAAACGACCACTCTAGTACAGCGATATATCCAGCGAGTTTGTGTTCTGTGGGACTCTCTCAGCAGTTGGTTACTTGCTTTTCTGGCAGAGGCAGACCTATGATAAAACCCGGCGCAATGAAGTCACCCTCTTGTATTTTAACTCATTTTGACAGGGATCAATATCATAACATCGCAGCAGAACTTTCACGTCGTCACCGACCCCAATATGACTATCATTCCACTGAAAGACATCAACTGGCGACCACAATCAATGGTGTCTTGTGCCGTGCAGTGTGTGAATTTGAGGACTCAATGCAGCAGTTTTCTTTATGATATTCACGAACGACAGTGCAAGCCAGGTGAGTTGATTCTGGTTGAATAACAACATCGTCATCAACCTCATCGTTGTCGGATCCATGTTTATTATGATCTTCTTCGTTAAATAAATGTATTGCTTATGACCGTTATCAGTATTATCTTCTAAACACACACACGACATACGCCCATCTACATAGTATATCTAAACACATACACACGCATATATATTTTTTTCAGCTGCTGTTGATGTACTAGGCAAATTTTACGTTCAGTAGTTTGCCATTGCTTTCTGAACGACCAGCTCACATACCTCCGTAAGTTACCAGCGCGGCGCGATCCGCTGCCTAGTATAACGCCATCATCACTATCATGATTGTCTGCTGAATCACTCTGCATCGTGGAAGCTATTATCCCAGCTTCATTATGTCTGGCAAAGAAGTACTGCTAGGAGGGCAACCGATCACCCCACAACCGACCACCGCACAACCGACCACCCACAACCGACCACCTCACTACTCTATGCTCTAACCTAGAATATGTAAATGTATGCAACACATCAAACCCGGATGTTTGGAACTTGTTACCTAACCTACATAGTTCGCGGCCACTGCACTAGCCAGGCGGCCTTAATTCCTCAGGCTCAAAGACCCGTCTGCCATACACCGCAAGGTACTATATTGGCAGTAAATGACAGAATGACAGCACCTGGCCATTTCTTGTGTTCTGACCCAGTTGAGTCAAGAACTATCATCACATCACTCGGGACATTCCCATACGTGCTCCGTCCTCATCTTCAACAGCCTGGGAGATTCCCAATACTAATGGTGCCAGTTTTAGCCTGGTTAAGTGTCCGTCTGACCTTTCCTCAGAGTCCTGAGTGTGGGTCAAATCCTCTAATCCCTCCCTAACGTTTCATTCTTTCTTAGCGTGACGATGTATCTGTTCATCCACGCAGTACACATGATCCCAAAGGGCTCTAACTAAACCCGCCTCATCATGCACCAATAATCCACCGGGGGTGCAAACCCAGCCCATCTGTCTGCCTGCTCGTTTCCCACCACACCAGCATGACCTGGAAATAACATCCAACAGATGCTCGCTAACTTTCATGTTTGGACTGAAGACAGCCAGTCTGCACGAAGCATGCCTGTCGTCACCTATCTCAGTATGCTCTGCGAGTCCTTGACAATCACGACAAGCGTCTATGATTTGTTGAGGAAGATTGTTCGACATTTGAGCTGCGGAGTACGCTAGGTTTGTGGTCTACAAGTCTATCCTACGATTAGGGACATAAAGTATGTTTAGTCGATCGTTGTGTCTTTCGTTATAGTTTTTTTTTTAATGGCTAAAGATAGCTTGAGGTATTGTGATGCAGGATTTTGTTAATTAGTTTAGCCTTATAAAACAAGTAAGCATTTATGGAGTGGTAGTAAATAAGAGAGAGGGAGAGAAAGAGAGGAAGAGAGAGAGAGAGAGAGAGAGAGAGAGAGAGCATTTATAGAGTGGTAGTAAATGAGAGAGAGAGAGAGAGAGAGAGAGAGAGAGAGAGAGAGAGAGAGAGAGAGAGAGAGAGAGAGAAGACATAGAGATTTACGTAAGCTATTTGTCATGTCTTTCTTCTTCTTTGATCAACTCTTGCAAATGGTGATTACATAGCATCATTTGTAGTGTTTAGGACCATGCGATATAGTTTCTTAGTATGATCCAAGTCTTCGAAATACCGCCCCTTACCTGTTTTTTTTTCTTTAAAAATGCCGCCCCCTTATGAAGCCCCCTGACGATGCCACCTGATGAGGCCTCCTCTCTGTATCATGTCACAGCTCGACCCTGTGTGTAGATGTCCGCTTTCTAGTCCCGTCTGTGGCTTGGATTATCCTACAATTAGCCAAAATCTTGAATCCTACATCTGATGTTATGATTGCCTCCAGATATTTGAAATTATTGACTTGGTTTCTTTCTTTCAATGTCCTCCATAATTCTCGAGCAATAGTACTTGAACAAATAAATCACAGAAGATGGCAGATTGGACAGAGAAATCGAAATCAGATGTCAAAAAGCTAGTGCACTTACACATCAACTATCACCCTTACTGAAAAATCCAAATATACCCATGTCCGCAAAACGACAGATAATACACAGCATATTCACACCAAACCTATGTTAACCAATCTCAAACCTGGACTTTATCCAAATAACACCTTCGTAAAATCAACACCTGCGAGATGAGATGCCACATTTATTGAAAGGCAGTAGATCGAGTGGTTTGGCCATGTCGTTAGAATGCAACACCAGCAACTACCATCACTGGCCTTACATCAAAGATCATCTACGACAAGACCAAGAAGAAAATGGATTGACGACATCAAAGACATTGTACAATCACACGGAACGACACAATTCAGTGCCGCCCACCGGGCGCTGGAACGCAAATTATTCCTCCCCACGACACTTGACGGCAGAAGTGGAAGATGATGAAGATGATGATGATGATGATTAAGTTAGTTAATTATGTTTACATCGATATTACTAACACATTTATTAGAGGAAGTGACATCAGCAACACAAAGTCAGAAGAAAGGGAAGTCACCAGGTTGTGACGATATAACAGGGGAACTAATCCAGGCAGTGTAGGGGTGGGGGTGGGGGGAGAGGGGCGGGGGGGGGGGGGGAGTCAGCGTCCATATCTACCATGTACCGTTTGTGAATATTTGAAATAGAGCTGTTTTGTCCAGTGTATGGAAAAAAAGCAATCTACACCACTCTCTCAAAGATTAGAAACTTATACCATACACTAATTATCGAAACATCGCACTAATAAAGTATAGGTGCAAAATCTTCATTCGAATCATCATAAACAGGATTGAAAGTAAATTAGAATTTGAATAACAGGAAGCACGGACGGGTTTCAGACAGGACAGAGGAATGAGGGACCATACCTTCAACATGTGAGCTACCTTTGAGAAATGCAGTCTACAGTATTGATCTTCGTATATGCTTCATAGACTACGATGCGGCCTTCAACCAGGTTCAAAATTAGAAATTATGGAACATCGTAAGAGATATAGTGTTTCCAGTCACTTGTTTGAACCATTATGTCATGATAAGCAAGCAGCTGTCATAATAGCTGATGAAACATCATAATGTTTTAAGGTGCAAAGGGGAGCACTAAAGGTCCGCAATTGTCTTCCAATATCTGGTCAACATCTATGCAGAAAAGTTAATGAGAAATGCCAAAATGTGAGACCAACAATACTTGTAACACATTCTTAATTTACGAAAATCCTGTCACAGAGTGATGACTGCAGGTGATACGGTCCAGTTTTGTGTGTATCCTGTCACAGAGTGATGACTGCAGGTGATACGGTCCTGTTTTGTGTGTATCCTGTCACAGAGTGATGACTGCAGGTGATACGGTCCTGTTTTGTGTGTATCCTGTCACAGAGTGATGACTGCAGGTGATACGGTCCAGTTTTGTGTGTATCCTGTCACAGAGTGATGACTGCGGGTGATACGGTCCAGTTTTGTGTGTATCCTGTCACAGAGTGATGACTGCAGGTGATACGGTCCAGTTTTGTGTGTATCCTGTCACAGAGTGATGACTGCAGGTGATACGGTCCTGTTTTGTGTGTATCCTGTCACAGAGTGATGACTGCAGGTGATACGGTCCAGTTTTGTGTGTATCCTGTCACAGAGTGATGACTGCGGGTGATACGGTCCAGTTTTGTGTGTATCCTGTCACAGAGTGATGACTGCAGGTGATACGGTCCTGTTTTGTGTGTATCCTGTCACAGAGTGATGACTGCAGGTGATACGGTCCTGTTTTGTGTGTATCCTGTCACAGAGTGATGACTGCAGGTGATACGGTCCAGTTTTGTGTGTATCCTGTCACAGAGTGATGACTGCGGGTGATACGGTCCTGTTTTGTGTGTATCCTGTCACAGAGTGATGACTGCGGGTGATACGGTCCTGTTTTGTGTGTATCCTGTCACAGAGTGATGACTGCGGGTGATACGGTCCTGTTTTGTGTGTATCCTGTCACAGAGTGATGACTGCAGGTGATACGGTCCAGTTTTGTGTGTATCCTGTCACAGAGTGATGACTGCAGGTGATACAGTCCAGTTTTGTGTGTATCCTGTCACAGAGTGATGACTGCAGGTGATACGGTCCTGTTTTGTGTGTATCCTGTCACAGAGTGATGACTGCAGGTGATACGGTCCAGTTTTGTGTGTATCCTGTCACAGAGTGATGACTGCGGGTGATACGGTCCTGTTTTGTGTGTATCCTGTCACAGAGTGATGACTGCAGGTGATACGGTCCAGTTTTGTGTGTATCCTGTCACAGAGTGATGACTGCAGGTGATACGGTCCAGTTTTGTGTGTATCCTGTCACAGAGTGATGACTGCGGGTGATACGGTCCAGTTTTGTGTGTATCCTGTCACAGAGTGATGACTGCAGGTGATACGGTCCAGTTTTGTGTGTATCCTGTCACAGAGTGATGACTGCAGGTGATACGGTCCTGTTTTGTGTGTATCCTGTCACAGAGTGATGACTGCAGGTGATACGGTCCAGTTTTGTGTGTATCCTGTCACAGAGTGATGACTGCGGGTGATACGGTCCAGTTTTGTGTGTATCCTGTCACAGAGTGATGACTGCAGGTGATACGGTCCTGTTTTGTGTGTATCCTGTCACAGAGTGATGACTGCAGGTGATACGGTCCTGTTTTGTGTGTATCCTGTCACAGAGTGATGACTGCAGGTGATACGGTCCAGTTTTGTGTGTATCCTGTCACAGAGTGATGACTGCGGGTGATACGGTCCTGTTTTGTGTGTATCCTGTCACAGAGTGATGACTGCGGGTGATACGGTCCTGTTTTGTGTGTATCCTGTCACAGAGTGATGACTGCGGGTGATACGGTCCTGTTTTGTGTGTATCCTGTCACAGAGTGATGACTGCAGGTGATACGGTCCAGTTTTGTGTGTATCCTGTCACAGAGTGATGACTGCAGGTGATACAGTCCAGTTTTGTGTGTATCCTGTCACAGAGTGATGACTGCAGGTGATACGGTCCTGTTTTGTGTGTATCCTGTCACAGAGTGATGACTGCAGGTGATACGGTCCAGTTTTGTGTGTATCCTGTCACAGAGTGATGACTGCGGGTGATACGGTCCTGTTTTGTGTGTATCCTGTCACAGAGTGATGACTGCAGGTGATACGGTCCAGTTTTGTGTGTATCCTGTCACAGAGTGATGACTGCAGGTGATACGGTCCAGTTTTGTGTGTATCCTGTCACAGAGTGATGACTGCAGGTGATACGGTCCAGTTTTGTGTGTATCCTGTCACAGAGTGATGACTGCAGGTGATACGGTCCTGTTTTGTGTGTATCCTGTCACAGAGTGATGACTGCAGGTGATACGGTCCTGTTTTGTGTGTATCCTGTCACAGAGTGATGACTGCAGGTGATACGGTCCTGTTTTGTGTGTATCCTGTCACAGAGTGATGACTGCAGGTGATACGGTCCAGTTTTGTGTGTTGCTACGTACGGTCGAGGACAGATTATGCACATACACGGTCTTCTTCTCACACATTTTTAAATGAGTGAAAAGTTAATCCCGCGCTTCAAAAGACAATATGAATTGGAAACAAATAGGTATATTAAGTTCCTGCGAGAAGAAACGTACTAAACCTTAACACGTTGCACATACCTTACAAGGAGATCCATCGTATCCCGAAATACAGGTGAAAATCCGAAATCAGAAGCACTCAATAATTATATAAAATGAAAAATAAAATAAAATACACACAAACGCGTACAATACGACACACAGGACGGCCGACGTTTCGATTCTCAGAATCTTTGTCAAGGACAGGACAACACGGATAGATAGGACAACGAAATATGAAAAAAAAAGCACAAAACAAAACAGCACAACCACTACGTATCCATGTGGGAGCAGAAAAGGTATATTTGCCAGATGCGAAGGCGCTCTTTGGCTGCAGAGTTTAAGTATAGTGGGTTGCCAGATAGGATTTACGTCGCCAAATATATGCGAACAGCCTGATATGAAAATATAGGGATAAGGAGACAGTTAGGTATGAATATTGGGGAGGGGGGAGGACAGTATAGTAATAGACAGTGTAAGCAGTTGGAGAAGATGGCACAGTTATACAGTGGCATCCACAACAGTATTGTTACCTGCTGGATGGAAGCATCCCAGATTGTTGATTAACTGGCATTCAATTTTGAGCCTAACGGAGCTGTTGGGGAAGCAGGGTTCCAATGCGGTGACACATACATCATCGACTCCATTATGGTTGGAGGAATTGAAATGGATTTTTGGACAGGTTTGTCAGCGCCCTGATTGATGTCTCTGAGGTGTTCTCTAAAACGGTCAGCAAGACGTCTGCCAGTTTGACCAATGTATTTCATGTCACATCGTTTGCAGATGATGACATATATCAGATTGCGGGATGTACAAGTAAAAGAATCTTTCAAGGAGAAGGTGCCTAGGGGGAATGCAATCTCCGATGCACATCACCGGAGATATTTCGGGATACGATGGATCTCCTTGTAAGGTATGTGCAACGTGTTAAGGTTTAGTACGTTTCTTCTCGCAGGAACTTAATATACCTATTTGTTTCCAATTCATATTTTTATATCCTGCTGCAGCCGCTGCTTTTGCTTTTTCTTTCTGCTTCAAAAGACACAGTGACGTTTCAAGTATATTTATGAACTTAAGAAGAATGTGCAGGAACAGAACTGCTTGACAACTGTTTTGTTTTGTGCTTTTTTTCATATTTCGTTGTCCTATCTATCCGTGTTGTCCTGTCCTTGACAAAGATTCTGAGAATCGAAACGTCGGCCGTCCTGTGTGTCGTATTGTACGCGTTTGTGTGTATTTTATTTTATTTTTCATTTTATATAATTATTGAGTGCTTCTGATTTCGGATTTTCACCTGTATTTCGGGATACGATGGATCTCCTTGTAAGGTATGTGCAACGTGTTAAGGTTTAGTACGTTTCTTCTCGCAGGAACTTAATATACCTATTTGTTTCCAATTCATATTTTTATATCCTGCTGCAGCCGCTGCTTTTGCTTTTTCTTTCTGCTTCAAAAGACACAGTGACGTTTCAAGTATATTTATGAACTTAAGAAGAATGTGCAGGAACAGAACTGCTTGACAACTAAACATCACAGTTAACAGTGAAGATCATGAATATGTCACAAAGTGTGGGTTTCATGACTCCGTTGTCAACAGCAATGGGAGATATTCAAAAGAAGCCTGATGGAGACTGACCAAAGTAACACAGATGTTAGGCAAAGGAAACGAACTTATTGGACAAGACAACAAAGCCAAAAAAACAAAAACGTTCATAATAAGAGAGCATACATTTTTCATATTGCAACAGGTGGATGTAATTCGTGAATCATTTCACACATGCTAAAGAATCAACACTTAATTGTTACAGAAGATGTCTTAGAATACTTTAGATCAAGAAGGAAAACATAATGGCATTCTACGAAAAGTGAACACAGAATAAAACCGGCTCCTGAACATTGTTAAGACTGGGAAACTAAAATGCTTTAACCACTTCACACGGCTACAGAGACGGAGAAAACAAATCAACGAACGAACGAACAAACTTTGTTTTCAAAGAGTTAAGAATTGGGCAGGCCCAAAATTCTACTTTTCTTCTCTCTGTCCTTCATACGTTATTTCATTCATACATCACTTATGAAACCAATCTTAGATAAAAACAGAACAATATGCATTAAAACGCATGAAAAATCATCAATAATACATGACTCACCAAGGCAACGTTTAACATGGACATTATAAATATCTAAGGAAGGTGTAATGCACCACACACGTGCGAATGTTTATTATACTAGTTGTAGTTTTAGATAATTTTTATTATTGTTTATTGTTTATTTTTTTTTTTTTTAAATTTATTGTAGGGAGCATGCAGTCTGTACTGAGATAGTGTTCAAATAGATTATGACTGTATGTACAGTGTTTTGTTTTGTCTTTGATTTCTTGTGGAAGATTGTTCCACAACTGAGCGGCAGAGTACGCTAAGTTTGTTTTGTATAAGTCTATCGTAGGTTTAGGGACATTAAGTTGTTTAGTCGTTCGCTGTGTCTTGCGTTATATTTAAACAGTGGCCAAAGGTAGCGTAGAGCATTTTGAAATAGGATTTTGTCAATTTGTTTGGCCTTATTAGAAAGTAAGCGTTTGTGGAGTGGCAGTAACTGAAGACGTTCATGTAAGTTAGAATTGTCGGTAAGTTTTTGCCATATATCCAATATTAATTGTAATAGTTTGAGATACAGATTTATTGTATAATACTACATAATTACTGTCTAATAACAAGGATTTTATCAAATGCCACTATATTATGGCTTACTTTCATTGTTCCTAGTTTTTAAAACAAAATTAAAATAGTATGATGAATCATATCGAATGATTTTCTAAGGTCTTTAATCACAGCTCCATATAGAGTACTGTTGTTAGTAATTTGATGCCAGTTTTCTTTTATGTTTGTAAGGGCCGTATGACAAGATTAGTTTGGCCAAACCTTGACTGACTGTCAACGGCGAACTAAGTGCTCTAGTGTTGTATTGGGAATGTGCTTTTCTAGCGGTTTGGATAATGATGATAGTATGGAAATTGGCCTATATTTACTCATCACACCCTCGTCTAATGAACCAGCTCATATATGAGGATACACTTTAGTGAGTTTAAAGGCTGATGGGAAGTGACATTTGGTTAGACATTCATTATATATAAAAGTTAGTGGCTCGTAGATCACCGGTGCAGCGCAGCGAAGATTCCGATTTAGTAGATCCTATTCCATTTAGTAGATGTTTTTTGCGTATCCTTTTACAGGACTTAGCTGTCAACAGCAGCATCTTTCAGCTGTCTGTTGATCTCTTGGCAAGATAACGCTCAGTAGTTTGCCATTGCTTTCTGAGCGGCCGGCTCAGTATCCGCAAGTCACGAGCGGGGGTCGAACCACCTCAGTTCTCGCTCCGCTGCGAGACTCTGCGTGATAAACGGGATTACAGAGAGAAAGTGTTGTAACCCCACAGCCAGAGAGACCGGCATTTAGTAGATGAGTTAATTAAATTACTGAGATGAGTAAATACCTCAGTGATCGTCATTAGCGGTATGATAGAGGGAATGTCTCTATAGCATTTATTCTCACAAAATGATAACAGTAAAGATGTGTCATGAGAAGAATCTGGCATTGCAGTCTTCAACTGGTTTATGTCGGATTGAAAGAAACTACTAAATTGATCACATGTAACCTGATTTGATGGTAATGATTGTGAGGACTTGTGTTTGTTTGTCAAGGTATCAATTGCGTTTCATATATCTTTAGTATTTATTTTGTCGATTATTAAGTTCTTAAAGTAGTTTTCTTTTCTTTTCGAATAACATATTGTCACAGACTCACATTGTACGGGAAAACCAACATGAGTAATAGATATTAGCCAAGGGCTACAACTCCCGCCCAAGGGAAAGAAGTAAGTCACTCGAAGGCCAGAGTAATCCAGAACCTTCTCGAAGGACTGGTCAGTGAGTCCACTGTCCCGTGGACACTGATGTGGCCCGCCTATTACGGGGTCCACGAGGAACTCGAACAGAGTTACCACCCGTGTCGGATTGCGACACGGGTAAATCGGCAGAGAGAGACGGGACATCGGAGAGGCAACAGGGCCTGCCTTAGAGGGACTTAATAGTTTAGACCCATATAGATTTAGGGTCATAGACATATGCTAGATAGTTGCTAAGAATGTTTGTTACAATCATGTGTGATGTTAAACCTCTGTGATATGCAACGCCTCAGTGCGAGCTTGTTAAACCCACTGCGCCAACGCACTGTATATTAACGTTCATTAAAGTTGCTATATTATGTTGAACGGAGTTATTGTTGCCTGTTTTGAGCCCGAGTCTAGATCCCTAGACATACAACACGTTGACAGGCTTTTTGGGGGCTAAGCTCCGGTTTTGGCACTAGCTTTACGTTCAGACGGCTATTGATTGCCAAGTAAAAACTCAAAGAAATAATATCAAATTTATTTATAAAAAAAAATAAAAAAATTTTGAATTGTTTGCAGCTATCTAGAGTAATAAACTAGTATTAATAGTAGTCCCTCTGCAGCAAGTCTCTCCATGATGTTATTTCTATAAACTATTTTGACATGACTGTGACATTTGACTGTTATTAATGTTTTTTTCATTCTACGAGCAGATTGTTCCGCGAAGTGTGGTGTGTGTGACTTATGTAACCAAAAAGCCTGTCAACGTGTTGTATGTCTAGGGATCTAGACTCGGGCTTAAAACAGGCAACAATAACTCCGTTCAACATAATATAGCAACTTTAATGAACGTTAATATACAGTGCGTTGGCGCAGTGGGTTTAACAAGCTCGCGCTGAGGCGTTGCATATCAAAGAGGTTTAACATCACACATGATTGTAACAAACATTCTTAGCAACTATCTAGCATATGTCTATGACCCTAAATCTATATGGGTCTAAACTATTAAGTCCTTCTAAGGCAGGCTCTGTTGCCTCTCCGATGTCCCGTCTCTCTCTGCCGATTTACCCGTGTCGCAATCCGACACGGGTGGGTACTCTGTTCGAGTTCCTCGTGGACCCCGTAATAGGCGGGCCACATCAGTGTCCACGGGACAGTGGACTCACTGACCAGTCCTTCGAGAAGGTTCTGGATTACTCTGGCCTTCGAGTGACTTACTTCTTTCCCTTGGGCGGGAGTTGTAGCCCTTGGCTAATATCTATTACTCATGTTGGTTTTCCCGTACAATGTGAGTCTGTGACAATATTGAACTTGGTTTCTCAGACTACGGTATGTGGTTAGGTCTCTATTTTTATGTGCCCTGTCTCTGTCTCTCATAATTTCAACTACCTCCTGGGTGATCCAACGGTGCTAAGAGTAATGTTTAACTCGAACTTCCTTAAATGGAAATTATTATGAAATACACTTAGAAAAGTCTTCAGCCAGTGGTCTAGAGTATCATGTGTGTCTGGAAGTTGGTAAACATAGTCCAGAGATGAGTCGAACAAGTCTTGTATAAAGAAATCTTGATTGACAGTTGTATAATTTCTATATTTTATACTTATATGTTTGTGTTTCGGAGTTTTGGTACCTCTTTTCGACCAGGTGCAACAAGCTGAATCGTGATCACTCATTGCGTTAATAGGAATAGTACATTCTGTGATGTTGTCAGCACATATAGTATAAATGGGACCTATAAGTGTTGCCGATGATTGTGTTATTCTGGTGGCTTACTTGATTAACTGTTGGATTGTATATAGCTCTATTGTATTTTCATATGATGTATTTGAATTTTTAATGTCTATGTTGAAGTCTCCTAACAGTATGATTTTTTTCGCATGACTAAACCCAGCTACTGAGGATATGCTATTTTGAAGTTTAACCTCACACCATACACACTCAATCTCACAGGTTTCAAAATCTAGCCTACTATGGACATTAAGCGAATTAGAAATATAAACTGCTATACGTCTCTTGTTTCTGATGAGGATCTCTGATAATAACTTTAAAACCTCTCATAGCGATCTCATCCACTCAGATGTTACAATTTAATCGACTTTCGCTAACGCCGAATATGTGGAAATTTTGATTTATCATGAACGATAGTTCTGGGAGCTTCCCTAATAGATGACAGACTCGGAGCCCATTTTTACTGAACCAATGTTCATACTTATTAGGCAACTATGCGTTAACATAAATTTTATAAACATAGAATGATTAAAATGTACGTCAGTTATTACAATCACACCCTAAGTTTTGAGAAACAGTAATATATCTGACAATATATAAAAATACGTAAATAGATAATGAAGAAGAGCAGTGAAGTCCTCCTCTCTTACAATAAAAACACAAACACGTTAAGAAGGATTATAAAAGATATACAACTAAGTACGATCAGTGAATGTAGGGAATTATACAAGTTAATAATTTTAGTCATGTATCTACTATTACGTTAGCAGATAAAACAATAACATAATGTTCAGATAAACTTTCAAGGATAGACTCTTTCTTGTACCGAGATCCAATGTAGCTTTGTGCTGAATTGCTAATAAATGTCGTGTTGTGTTGGTCGTTGGTACAACTACATGGTAAGGTCGTGACGAAAAGCCACTGGGTTAAAACGTATGAGGTGTAATAATTCTGGGTTATAATGAAATGGGTAAGGTTGATGTATCAAGGGTATGTAACGACTACCACCTACATACTCTTATTCTCTGAAGTGGCACACTGGTATTGTTGATAGATGGTTCCTTGCTGGGAAGACGAGGGAACATGTCTTCGTAAGTATCACCCTCCTGAGTGAAGGAGGGTGTATTATATAGGGACTTGGTGTGGTGGAAGTCTCTCTTCTGACTTGGTTTTCGGGTGGTGTAGTTATGAGTGGCCTACGCACTTCTGACCTATTGGTGATTGATGCAACGGGAGTATGTGGTCCGGCTTGAGTTTCGGGTGCAGTAGTTATGAGTGTCCTACGCGTTCCTATATTGGGTGTGCGTTGTGTCCCCTCTGGAAATTTGGCATTTCTAGCCAGCAAGCAGGTGCCCAATGTAGACGTATGTATTTGATCTTTATAAAACGAATTTTCGGTGCACTTGCCTGTGAAGTGAGGAATGGTGTGTTGTTTATGAAATGTATATTGTTTTGAGAACAAAACTTCTGTAAAATGTTGTTATTTATATAAGCCAAATGAAGCTGGACCCCGTATATCGGGGATATGATAGAAGAGAAGAAAAGAGACGAGTTGGGAAAAGTGTAACGTAAACGTTCAAGAGTGCTAGCAGTTTAGGCACTGTTATCTGTTGGTTCTTCATGGTGTCGTTAATACCAATGTTTATGCTTGCCTTTCTGACGTTATGATTAACTGCAAACCTGCTAATCTTTTCTGTTAGCCGGTCAACATCAGCCCCAGGCAGTGGGATTATGGAAACGATGTCTTTGGCTGAAGTGGCCATGCGGTCTCTATATAGGCCTTTCATTACACAATCACCGATTATAATGTGCGTACAGTCGGGTCGTTTTGTCTGTATATGTTGGACATCTGTACGCATTGCCCGTTGCTTCTTCCATTAATGATTGTCAGCAGTCCTTATATCTATATGTGGTTCTCCCGGTGATTCTAGTAGGCATGTGTTGTCTGTTGGCACCATGCTATAGTACTGTACGTTTATTTTTTGGTGATTTGCCTTGAAGCACCTCGAACCTACTGCTTATTTTGATGTCATATTGATAGATTGCTTGTTGTTGTTGTTTATCTTTCTCTGTGCGTTGAGATGTTTTAATAACAGTTATTTGTTAGTTAGTTAGTCGAAGTTCCAACTTCACGGCAACGGGTCGTCCCTACTAAGCTCCATTCCTGTGCCAGTGAACATCACACAAAATGCTCCCCGCTGCCCAATGTAAAAAGTGGAATAGACAGGAGTCTCGGCAATCCAACAGCCCGAACAGGTACACTGTGCATAATGCCGCCGCCGGAATGCCAACACAAAATTCATCCACGAAAACCACAGTTCATCGTCGATGGGCTCGACAGTCACCAGAAAGACCTTATTAACCCGAGTTTTTTCACATGGCTCGGTCTTTTACCGCAGGGCGATGCGCCGAAAGTCGCATAAAGCACGAACTCCGCAGCTTCAGCGCCAAATCCCAGGAGTCTCCTGAAAATGCACTCGTGAACCGAAAAGGCAATTCAGTTAATTCAGCAACAGCCGGTAGCAATTGTTCCGAACATGCAGGTCACTGTACAGGACAGATGTAAAATGTAGTTATTTGTTTTGGGCAAGACTAAGCTTCGGGATTCGGATGAAACAGTTGTTTGAGAATTAAACGCTTGTTCTGTTGGGTCGGTGGAGGACACATTATGTAAGGTTTGAACTGTTTTCCTCAGCAGCAAATATTTATCTCGCAGGAGCGTCACTTCTGCTTTGAGAGCATTGTAATTACTGCTGGTCCTCCTGTTTGCTTCGATGTTATTTGAAACAGTAACAATGAACGCCTTCAGGGATTGTTCTATTTATTCAAAGCGCTGTTGACAGTCGCACGAATGTACATTGATAGTTAAGATGTTATTGTTATCTAAGACATGTAATTTTTCAAACACCTTCACGTTGGGTTCTATGTTTGTTTCGAGGCCAAAAGCACTGGTGGGTTGGCAGGCCTCGTGTTAATGTTGAAGAACATTGTTAGCTGGTGTGCTGTTTATAGCCGTATATGCGATTTGTGTAGATTGTTTTGCCTCACTACAATTGAGCATGCTCATGACATCTTGTGTCATTGATACATCTCTAATCGCGAATGTCTGTATAGAGTTTTCAAGTTCGACAAAATCTAGTTTCAGTCCATAATTAATGTTTTCAACAGTTCCTTAAGCAAGTAGTTTATTATTGGTATGATATAAGTGGATCGTAAACACTGGCGTCGTAATTAGGTCTTCCACATGAGCTCACGGTTATCTTGTGTGGGTTCGATTAGTTCAGGCTTTGAATAGTTAAGCAGGCAAGTTCGTAATGTCTCATAATGGAGTGTGTTGTTGAAGGATACCGCAGCACATTAGCCTGAGTTGGTGTGTTTGACGTCTACCTGGAGAGCTTGTTCTTGATCCCTGTCAGAGTCCCAAGTATACGTGAGAGAGGACATATGACAGAGACAGGACAATGTGTGTAGCATGAGCAGAGTAGACAGGACCTTAGACCCAGTGAGAGACAGGACATGAGGCATAGACAGGACTGTGTCCTTGAATGACAGCCCAACCTTGGACTGAATGACCTGAGACATCAGCTATCAGCAGACGGGTGAAGGACAGGACGATATCCAAGAAGACCGAGACATCCTACTTAACACGAGTAATACGACAACACGGGGGTCAGGGACCACGTGACCACCGACTGTGTGAGAGAAAGATCAGACTGGACTTGACTGCGGTGGCGAAATGATGTGTTTGAGGATTTTTGAGAGAGAGAGAGAGAGAGAGAGAGAGAGAGAGAGGGAGAGAGAGAGAGAGAGAGAGAGAGAGAGGGGGGGAGAGAGAAAGAGAGAGAGAGAGAAAGAGAGAGAGAGAGAGAGAGAGAGGGAGAGAGAGAGAGAGAGAGAGAGAGGGAGAGAGAGAGAGAGAGAGAGAGAGAGGGGGGGAGAGAGAAAGAGAGAGAGAGAGAAAGAGAGAGAGAGAGAGAGAGAGGGGGGGGGGGAGAGAAAGAGAGAGAGAGAGAGAGAGAAAGAGAGAAAGAGAGAGAGTGCGAATACCTGACAGTAGTTTTCTATTGCTACGTGGCATTGTTTTCTCTGTGCGCTAGTTGTGATATAATTTCTATGATACAAGAGCGTATGAGTGTTTTGCTAACTGTTACAATAGATTGTTGCTAGATATTGTCAATTGTAACTGAAGGTTAATGAAGATGTACATATTTCATTGGTAATAAATTCATTGACATGTATATTGTGTGACATGTTTTACTTTCCTGTCAGTATTATGACGAACGAGCGACTGAGAAGCTGACAACCCCCCTCTCTTTGTTTAGTGTGTATGTTTTATTGACAGCCGGTCGTAAACCGCAACGATTCCTTTCACCAGTCACCCCCAATAAAGAGCCCACTCCTTCCTCTGACATTTGTGTAAAATGTTATGAAAATATGAGTTTAAAGAAGGCATCGATCACATTATAAATCTAGACATGCCGCAGGCAATTTGAAGTCCTATTTTGTGGTTGGTTGGTACTGTGACACCTCATGCATTTGATTGGTCTAAATTTGTTAGTGCTTCAACTACCACTTCAAATGAATCCATCCATCCATCCATCATGTGCCATGCCGGTAAGCCTGGGCGGTCATGTTTTGCCATCTCACTCGATCACCAGAGTCATGGATCAGCTCCGTGTTCCTGTCTCAACCATGCCATGTGGCCAAGCCATCCAGGTATTTGCTTCTAGGTCTTCCTCTTGGTCTGTTCCCGTCTATCTTACCAGTTGTCACCAAGCTCTCCAATCCATTTCTTCTCATAACATGCCCAAAAATTTTTGACTGTCTGCGTCTAATGGCTCTAATCAGTTTACGATCTTCGTTTGTTTTTTGAAGGACCTGTTCATTGGTCTTTCTGGCTGTCCGTGGTATTCTTTGCATTTTCCTCAGAAACCACATCTCTACAGCCATCAGATGTTTTTCAGCTTGACTGCTCATTGTCCAAGCTTCACATCCATATAAAAGTACAGGTTCTATGTAGCACCTCAACACTCTTTTTCTCGTTTCAATTGACATCATTTTATTGGTCAGTATGTTTTTCATCTTGCTAAAGGCTACCTTAGACATGGCGATTCTTGTTCTAATTACTTAAAGGCATCTCCCATCAGATGTTGTTACTGTTCCGAGATAATTGTACCTATTAACTTGTTGAAGAATATTCCCATTTACTTGTATATTACATTGTGGTATTTCGTTCTTCCTAGTGCCGAGCATAACCTGTGTCTTTTTACAATTTAATTCTAACCCTAGTTGTTCACTGTGTGTAACA
Source organism: Cepaea hortensis (assembly GCA_963921405.1). Lineage (NCBI taxonomy): Eukaryota > Metazoa > Mollusca > Gastropoda > Stylommatophora > Helicidae > Cepaea > Cepaea hortensis. The sequence continues at coordinate 119,652,622 of OY992883.1, forward strand.
ATCGCATCTACTAAATGTTGCAGGTCCAGTTCATTGTCTGCAATCAAGACTGTATCATCTGCATATCTAATGTTATTGATGCATCGTCCCCCAATGTTAATTCCTTCCATATCTTCAATATTTCTGAAAATACTTTCACTGTACAGGGAAAACAGATCTGGAGACATTACACATCCCTGTCTCACACGTCTCTTAAGAGGCTGATATTGGCCTACTTCATTATCAACTCTTATGGCAGCTTGTTGTTTCCAATATATGTTTTTTACAAGTCTAAGGTCTTTTCCATCAATTTGTAGATCTTCAAGCATCCTTATCATATCGACATGTCTCACTTTATCGAAAGCCTTTGTGTAGTCAATAAAGCAAAGGTGTAGATCTTTGTTTACTTCTATAGGTCGTATTCAAGTGAATAATTATATAATACGCAATTTTGCAATAATCTACCCATCCACTATGTGCCATGCTGGTAAGCGTGGGCGGTTATGATTCGTCATTTCACTTGATCACCAGAGTCGTGGTTCAGCTCAGTGTTCTTGTCTAGACTATGCCACGGGTCAAGCCATCAAGGTATTCATTTCTCTGTCTTTCCCTTGTTTTCTTCCTCTCGATTTTGCAAACGGTCAACAAGTTTTCTAATTTATTTTTTCTCATAACATGTCCAAAACATTTTGACTATCTACGTCTAATTTCTCAAATCAGTTTACGATTTTCATTTGTTTCTTATAGGGCGTGGTTCTTGGTTTTTATGTATGTCCATGGTATTCTTTGCATTCTCACCAGAAACCACATTTCCACAGCCACCATATATTTTTTAGCTTAACTGCTCATTGTCCACTCTCCATATTCATTCAGAAGTACAGGCACTATTTTTCTCGCATCAACTGCCATCTTTTTATTGGTCAATATGTTTTTCATATTGCAAAAGGCTACCTTCGCCATGGCAATTCTCGTTCTAATCTCTTAAAGGCATCTCCCATCAGACGTTACGTCCGATTCATTTATTTAAGAATATTCCCATTTACCTATACATTACATTGTGGTATTTCGTTCTTCGTAGTGTCGACCATAATCTGTTTTCCGTCGCGAAACTTGAGACTATAATCAACAACTATCTGTCGGCTGCCCTCAAAATTTCATCCACGACCTGCCTTCCGTGGCTTCTTGGGAACAACTTCTGAAAACAAATACGAAATAACAACACATCCTCCCCAGAATTACACAAACACTGCGACCTCTGAAGAAAGAAGCGTTACGTCTTCGCCATTTTACCGGATAATCAACACTTGACTTAATCTAAAAACTATTTAACCACACCTAAAGAATCACAACTAGCATATTGTTATAAAATAGAAGTTGTGGTTCTTGGAACATGAGGGAGGGTCCGGTTAACATCAAGGTGGAAACAGGATAGTACAAAAACCTTGGACAAAAACATGTATGAGGTAAAGGAATTAGCCAGGGATCAAGAATCTTTCTCACATGGCGTGATGAGAACGGCGTTCGATAAAATTGTTGCTGCTTGTCGATATTAACATAATCTTTCTAATCCGTCAAAATGATACGTAAATTCGAGCTACATTACTGCTATCTGAAATTAACAATAGTCTGCATCTAAATACTTAGAAATGTGAACACCGAAGAGAACGCACTCCCACATATATCATTAAGGTGGGACAAGACTACAACAACCTTGGTGCTCGCCAATCCCAAGAAATATGCCCATAATCTTTCCTCGACCGTACTCAACAAAAGCAAACTGAAACTCTCTCTGAAACAGAAATGTCCGTTAACTAAAGAACACATCACTTCTCTAATATCACTACAAGATAACAAACGACTAGTAATAGTCAAACCAGATAAGGGAAGTGGTGCAGTGGTGAATGACAAGTCTGACTACGAAAGGAAAATGAAAGACATTTTATTGGATGCATCCAAATTTCTCTTACATTCGAAAGCTATCGACCCACGAGACTTGAATGCAAAAGTTAGGAAAGGAATTCAGTCACTGTTAGTAGATATATAAGTGAGGCGGCTGCACAGCCATTCACCCCACGGGGCTTACAAACCATTGTCTCCGTACACCAAGTCAAACTGCGTTCATAAATTCCGGTGTGAGTGAGAAGTAACTTACATAGATAGAACAGAAAACAGCAAAAACCGACCATATACCCGTGTGGGTGGAAAAGAGAGTTAATCAGTCTTCATTATTCTCTCTACAGTCGACAGGCTTAGAAATCGCCCTCTTCGGTGATTTCTCAACAACTCATATACTACGACCATAAAGTTAGCAAAGAAAGAATGTTTCGTACACAGTATCCGACGAATAATAACTGATTGCTCAAATATAGTGCGGCGTACGCAATTAGGCCTTCCAGCCTGTTTTGTGTCTACAAAAAGATTTCGTTTTAAAATTTAGATTGCCGTGGGGATAACAGATGCTCCACCTTCGAACAATACCTGTGATTATATCTTTTAATTGCTTTAGCTAAAGTACTATTTATTTATTCACTTTATATGCTATGTAACTCTGCAGTATGCAGCTGACGAGATGCAGTGAACTATGCCAGACAATACATTGAACAACATTTTGTTTGTGGATCCTGTGATTTAATCTTCTTTACCTCTTAACCCAAACACAGAAGAGAAAATGTGAAAATAATGTTATTTGTATATGTGCGCGTGTTGCCATGAATCGTCTTGGTATTTACTCCAGGTAATGGGACTGTCCCTTACGGGAATTCAAGAAATGCTTCTCGCCTGCGCCTGTTTGTGGCGTTAAGCGGTGAAGACAGCAGAAACAACCAGCTAGAATGCAGAAACAACCAGATGCAATACAGAAACAAACCACTAGAATGCAATGAAAATGGAGGATTTGTGTTCCTGGTGTCCAAAGTAAAAGAAAATTACTTCGACTCTGCAAAAGCTTGCAAAAGTAAGTTCAGTTTCTTCACTACACAGTTATAATCGACAGTAAAGTCATCTACAGTATACTGATCAGTGCATCATATCGTGATCAGTAAATCATTATGTCATTAGTACATCATATAGTCATCAGTACATCATATAGTCATTAGTACAGCATATAGTCATCAGTACATCATATAGTCATCAGTACATCATATAGTCATCAGTACATCATATAGTCATCAGTACATCATATAGTCATTAGTACATCATATAGTCATTAGTACACCATAAAGTCATCAGTACATCATATAGTCATCAACACATCATATAGTCATTAGTACATCATATAGTCATCAGTACAGCATATAGTCATTAGTACATCATATAGTGATAAATCCACTACATAGTGGTCAATACATAATAGTGGTAATTCCTGTATAGACTGGTCAGAACAATACAACGATCAATACATCATATAGTTATCAGTACTTCATACGATAATCAGTACATCGTATAGTCATTAGTACTTTATACAATAATCCGTACAACATAAAGTCAACTGTGCATCATACAGTCATCAGTACATCATATAGTCATCAGTACATCATACAATCATCAGTACATCATACAGTCATCAGTACATCATATAGTCATAATATGGTCAACAGTATACATATATACATAATGTGGTCAACAGTACATCATATAGTCATCAGTACGGTTCAGGAACGCGTATTCAACATACTCGCGGCCTACCTTTATATCTAGATAAAAGAGGTACAGCTGCAACAGGATGTAACAATAGGAAATAAATACATTTCGGTATGTGTAACTCCTACGAAAAAGTGAGAGATACTAAACACAGACACAGTATAAATAATTTACAACGAACTTCCCCAAACGGCAAGTGTAAATCACAGCGGGAAATAAATAAATAAATAAATAAATAAATAAATAAATAAATAATAATAATAATAATAATAATAATAATAATAATAATAATAATAATAATAAAAGTAAGTATGCTACCAGACCGTCATCCAGCTACTGATGGCAAAACTAAAACAATAACTAAACTAAATAAATTTAGAGTAGGAACGTGGAATGTTAGGACATTAAATGAGCTAGGAAAGTTAAACAATGTTCTAAGAGAAATGGAAAACATGAAAATGAATATACTAGGCATAAGTGAGATGAGATGGAAGGGATCTGGCAAAATTATAACCGACAAACACATAATAATTTATTCTGGAGGGGACACACATGAAAAAGGTGTAGGAATAATATTTGATGAAAATACAGCCAAATCTATGACTGGATACTGGTGCATTTCAGATAGAGTTATAATGGTCAAAATCAAAGGCAAACCAATAGATATAAATATTATACAAGTATATGCACCAACAACAAACAGTAGTGATGAAGATGTAAAAAACTTTTACGATGAAGTTGAAATGGCAATAGCCCAAATTGGATCACAAGAAATAAAAATAATACTGGGGGATTTTAATGCAAAAGTAGGAAAGGGAAAAATAGAGGATATAGTGGGGAATTACGGTTTAGGTACAAGAAATGAAAGAGGAGAGAAACTAATAGAATGGGCAAATATTAATGATATGATAATTGGAAACACATGGTTTAAACACCATAAAAGACGACTATACACATGGAAAAGCCCTGATATGAAAATACGCAACCAAATTGACTACATACTTATTAATAAAAGATTTAGAAATGCTTTAATTAATGTAAAGACAATGCCTGGTGCTGACGGTAACAGTGATCATGTACCACTATGTGGACAAATAAAAGTAAGATTAAAGAGAGGGGAAAAAATGGTTAAAAACTTGAGACTTAATGAAGTTGTTCTGAAAGTAGATAAAGAAATTCAAGAACAATACAGAGTGACTGTGAAAAATAGGTACAATGCAATAGCTAAAATACAGAGTATAGATGAACAATGGGAAATGTTAAGGGACTCCATTCATCAAACTAGCAAAGAAATATTACCGGAGAGAAGACAAAAAGCTAAGAAAAAATGGATGAATGAAGAAATCTTAAGGTTGATGGACAAAAGGAAACAGAATAAAAATGACAAACAAGAGTATGCTAAGATAAATAAAGAAATAAGAGATAAATGTGTGAAGGCAAAAGAAAGTTGGTTAAATGAGCAATGCAGAAAAATTGAATTAAATTCCATTAAAGATCAAAAAAGTATGTACAGACAAATCAGCAAGCTCACAGGAAGAAAAATAAGAATAAATACAGGGTGTTTGAAATAAAAAACAGGACAGACTTTATTGGAGGAAGGTGCTATAATGAAGAGGTGGAATGAGTATATAAGAGAATTATATAATGGAGAAAGGGAAGAATTAACAGAAGAAAGTAACTTAGAAGGCCCACCTATTCTAAAAGAAGAAGTCGCTGATGCTATGAAACATATGAAGAAAGGAAAAACAGCTGGGCCAGATGAAATCACAATAGAAGAATTAGAAGTGTTGGGAGAATTTGGAGTAGATATATTAACCAAAATGTTGAATGATATTTACAGTAGTGGATATTTACCCAGTGATATGCTGAAATCTGTATTTATCATCATCATCAAGTGCCGTGCCGGCTGGCGTAGGCGTTCATGGCTCTCCATAGATCTCGGTCTTTGGTTTTCTGGATCAACTCTGCTGCTGATATTCCTCCATGCCACCGTCTCAATCCATCCAGCATCACTTCTCTTGGTCTACCTCTGCCTCTCTTCCCCTCGATCTTTCCAGTTGTTACGATGTTCTCCAATGCCTCTCTTCTCATCACATGACCGAGGAAAGCTGTTTGTCTCTGTCTTATTGTTGTATATAATGTTCTAGTTTCGTTAGCCTGTTTCAGGCAGTCGTCGTTAGTTACTCTGGCAGTCCAAGGAATTCGCAACATTCGTCTCAGGAATCACATCTCTGTTGCTTCTAATTTCTTCTTAATTTGTTCATTTACATTCCAAGATTCACTGCCATACAGCAAAACTGGTTCTACATAGCATTTCATCACTCTCTTTCTTACATTCAGTGATAGTGACTTATTGCATACTCTTCATTTTCTGAAATGCGGCTTTTGCCTGCCCTATTCTGCTCCTAATCTCTGTTGTACATCTTCCATCTGATGTTATAAATGCCCCTAGGTATCTAAAATTATCAACTTGGTTAAGGATTTTCCCTTCTATTTCTATGTCACATTTTGGTGTCACCATTTTCTTTGATATTACCATTGTTACTGTTTTTATAGCTATACCAAAAAGACCAGGAGCAATTGATTGTGAAGATTTTCGTACAATTAACCTCATAAACCATGTCACTAAGCTTCTACTCAGAATTATAATGAGAAGAACAAGAAAGAAAATAAAAATGGAAATTAGTGAAGAACAGTATGGTTTTATGGAAGGAAAGGGTACAAACAATGCAATATATATATTACGAACACTAATAGAAAGATCAATAGAGAAACAAAGAGACATATATTTATGCTTCATAGATTTTACTAAGGCATTTGATAAAGTAAAACATGATGAGCTGATTAAAATGTTGGAAGATATCAACATTGATGGGAAAGATTTAAGAATAATAAAGAATATATACTGGAACCAAGTAGCAGCAATTAAAATGGGAAATAAAGAGGGTAGTTACGAACAGATAAAGCTAGGAGTACGACAGGGGTGTGTCTTGTCACCCGATCTCTTCTCCCTGTATAGCGAAGTAATAATGAGAGAGATCAAAGAGAAGCCAGGAATACTAATCGGAGGATATAATATAAACAATATACGCTATGCAGATGACACAGTATTGGTAGCGGATAATGCAACAGACCTACAACAATTGTTGGACAGTGTAGTAACAGAGAGTGCACAGAAAGGACTGTCCTTGAATATCAAGAAAACAGTAACAATCGTGATATCAAAGAAAATGGGGACACCAAAATGTGACATAGAAATAGAAGGGGAAATTCTCAACCAAGTGGATAATTTTAAATACCTAGGGGCACTTATAACATCGGATGGAAGATGTACAACAGAGATTAAGAGCAGAATAGGGCAGGCAAAGACAGCATTTCAGAAAATGAAGAGTATCTTATGCAATAAGTCGCTATCAATGAATCTAAGAAAGAGAGTACTAAAATGCTATATAGAACCAGTTTTGCTGTATGGCCGCGAATCTTGGAATGTAAATGAACAAATTAGGAAGAACTTAGAAGCAACAGAGATGTGGTTTTTAAGATGAATGTTGCGAATTCCTTGGACTGCCAGAGTAACCAACAACGATTGCCTGAAAGAGGCTAATGAAACTAGAACACTATATACAACAATAAGAAAGAGACAAACATCTTTCTTTGGTCATGTGATGAGAAGAGAGGCATTGGAGAACATCGTGACAACTGGAAAGATCGAGGGGAAGAGAGGCAGAGGCAGACCAAGAGAAATGATGCTGGACGGACTGAGACGGTGGCATGGAGGAATAACATCAGCAGAGTTGATCCAGAACACCAAAGACCGAGATCTGTGGAGAGCCATGAACGCCTACGCCAGCCGGCACGGCACTTGATGATGATGATGCTACGAAATAACGAACCGACGTTTCGGTTATACTAATCTTCCTCAGGAACAACATAAAAGATATACAAAATAAAACATGAAATTAGAAAATTTACTACCAGTAAAACGTAAACAGAAAGTCTTCTATCTAGAGCTCATCATATAGCATGGGTCCATCTGTTACGCTGCTCCGTGGAGAAGGTGTTACGGACAAAGTTCGTAATCCCGCATATCCGCGTTAGAAACACAGCTGTGGGTAGTTAGGCAGCAGATCGCCTTACGTTGGTTTGTATGAAATGGTATGAGTGCCGGTCGTTCAGAAAGCAATGGCAAACTCCATCCCTCTATCATGTGCCATGCCGATAAGCGTGAGTGGTCATGTTTTGCCATCTCATTCGATCACCAGAGTCGTGGATAAGCTCCGTGTTTCTGTCTCAACCATGCCACGTAGCCAAGCTATCCAGGTATTTACTTCTCGGTGATCCCCTTGGTCTCTTCATTTCGATCTTGCGAGATGTCACCACGTTCTCCAACTAATTTCTTCTCATAATATGCCCAACAAATTTTGACTACTACTGAACGTAAACTTGCCCAGAAATCGCAAACAACGAAAAAAGCTGGGGTTGACTGCTATGTCCTGTAAAAGAAATGCAACTAACTTTTAACTGTTGTACTCCACAATCTCCACCTGTTGTACTCCACCATCAGCCATCTTTAGGATGTGACTAATTGTAGGACAGAATCCGTCCCCAGGAAAAAAGATGTACAGGCTGGAGAAAGTCATGATGATGATGATAATGATGATTATGATAATGATGATGATGATAATGATGATGACGACGACGACGACGACGAAAAGAGGATGAAGAAAATGATGATGATGAAGACGACGACGAAGATGATGGTGATGATGATGATGATGATGATGATGATGATGATGATGATGATGATGATGATGATGATGACAGTGAGGTATGTTGTTTGCAGTGTGAATGATGCTATGGGGGTGAACCTAAGCTGCACAAGGGACACGCTTGTATGAAATACACGCTGGCTTTGTTAACGATTGCAGACATACTCAAGGTGCAAAGGGATAAGTAATATCTTTTAATGACCGTGGACAAGCAACACTCTCTGTATGAAGTTCTGGACACAGATGAGGCCAACATTCTGATAAGAGGAAAATCACAAATATCTTCCGCAGAGGACTCAATAAGATTGATTGGGTATGCGCAGTTGGGTGGGGTATTAGCGCTTGATAAGGCAGGTGTTGGCAGTCTTTTGGGATCCTGTGTATAGCGTGGATGAACAGATACATCATTATAGCCTGGAGAGAATGGAGACGCAGGAATCTGATTGACAATCAGTACTCCGAGGACAGGCCGTACGGACACATAATCAGACTGCTACTGGTACCAATAGTTTTAGGACTCTTCGCTGGCTGTGTAGATTACACGGAACACATAGGGGAATGTCCCGAGTGCTTTGATATTGACTTAACTCAAAAACTCAACACAAACTGCCCGCCTACTTCTTTCCTATCAAAACCAAATGACCTGGGAACAAGATCCAACACATACTCCATAACTTTTTTCTTTTAAATTGAAGGATGTCACTCTACACAGAGCTTGCATGTCCTAACCCTTTTCAAGCTCTGTGAGTCTCTGTGAGTTGTGGGAGTTACAACCACGACATGTGTGCGCTGTTTCTTCTCCAGCCAGCGCAGAGAGTGCCTCCACCTCTATTCTAAGACAAGGTGTCTTGATAGCATATACCATACTGCACTAAACACAGCCCATTAACCTTTGCTAGGAATTCATAGGCACTTCTTTTACCTATTAATACTGAGCCCTCCGTGCTGATGATAACATCACATGGGCGTTCATTGCCGTGAACTAATTTTGCACCTCCCATTCAGCTCAGCCTACCGGCCAACCGATCCAATGTGACGATGAACCTGCACAGGTCTAACTTGTCCTGTGGCATTCTAGCCGACCGATATCCTCTCTTAATGTTCTTAAGCATACTCACTTCCCTGACTGTGTTAAAGAACTAACTGAAGAATATAAAACTATAAGAGTGCTACATTAATATAATTAAAAAAAAAAAAAAAAAAAAATAAATTCACATCCAGAATAAACAAAGAAGACATTAATCAGCGTGAGAATACATATTTTAAAACAAACACACACATCAACAACTATTCAACAAAACAGTAACAATAACAAACACAAAACATGAATACTCTTAGTAAGAGATGGTAAGTGAAAGATCTAACACAAAGAAACAGTGTATGAAGAAACATACTTATAATGAATTCTTGCTCCCAACCCCACCCCGTTTGCCTTCCTGTCTGACGTTAGCTCAAGGACTCAAACTGGTATCCCTGAAAACTACGGAGAAGGTGAGAGCTTTCCAAGAAATGACCAACGATTACGATAATAAATTGTTCTGGATTGGAATGGATGATCTGAAAGAGAACAGAAGGTTCCGCTGGCTGGATGATAGCACCGAGATAAAGGACGAGATTAGACAAGTTATGTTTAAGGGAGGTAAGATAACATGAACGTTTGCCATCAGTAGGCAGGAATGTGATTTATGCGGTCACACAGACATGTAGTTTCAATCATCTGTAAGTACAACATTGACATATGCTGTTATAAAATCATGTAGGGTTGAGCAATAATGTGATATATGCTGTCATACAGACACGTATACTTAGTCATATGTAAGTATTAATGTGATATACGCTGTCATACAGACATGTAGACTTAGTCATATGTAAGTATTAATGTGATATATGCTGTCACACAGACATGTAGGTTAGTCACTTGTATGTACGTATTAATGAGTTATATTCTGTCACACAGACGTGTAGAGTTAGCTTATGTAAGTATCAATCTGATATATGCTATCATACAGACATGTAGATTTAGTCATATATTATTATTAATGTGATGTGTGTGGTCACACAGACGTGTTGAGTTAGTCATATGTAAGCATAAGTCTGATTTATGCTGCCACACAGACGTTTATATTAGGCTTTGTCACACAAACATGTAGATTAGTCATGGGTCAGACACGGAGCTGAACTATGCAATCACACATACATGTTGTTTAGTCCGCGGTGAGACATAGTGCTGAATTTTGCAATCACACAGACATGTAGGTTATTCAATAGTTATACACGGAGCTGAACTATGCAATCACACAGACATGCAGGTTATTCAATAGTTATACACGGAGCTGAACTATGCAATCACACAGACATGCAGGTTATTCAATAATTATACACAAAGCAGAACTATGCAATCACACAGACATGCAGGTTATTCAATAATTATACACAAAGCTGAACTATGCAATCACACAGACATGCAGGTTATTCAATAGTTATACACAAAGCTGAACTATGCAATCACACAGACATGCAGGTTATTCAATAGTTATACACAAAGCTGAACTATGCAATCACACAGACATGCAGGTTAGTCAATAGTTAGACACGGAGCTGAACTATGCAATCACACAGACATGCAGGTTAGTCAATAGTTAGACACGGAGCTGAACTATGCAATCACACAGACATGCAGGTTAGTCAATAGTTATACACAAAGCTGAACTATGCAATCACACAGATATGCAGGTTAGTCAATAGTTATACACAAAGCTGAACTATGCAATCACACAGACATGCAGGATATTCAATAGTTATACACAGAGCTGAACTATGCAATCACACAGACATGCAGGTTATTCAATAGTTATACACAAAGCTGAACTATGCAATCACACAGACATGCAGGTTATTCAATAGTTATACACAAAGCTGAACTAATCAATCACACAGACATGCAGGTTATTCAATAGTTATACACGGAGCTGAACTATGCAATCACACAGACATGCAGGTTATTCAATAGTTATACACAAAGCTGAACTATGCAATCACACAGACATGCAGGTTATTCAATAGTTATACACAAAGCTGAACTATGCAATCACACAGACATGCAGGTTATTCAATAGTTATACACAAAGCTGAACTATGCAATCACACAGACATGCAGGTTATTCAATAGTTATACACAAAGCTGAACTATGCAATCACACAGACATGCAGGTTATTCAATAGTTATACACAAAGCTGAACTATGCAATCACACAGACATGCAGGTTATTCAATAGTTATACACAAAGCTGAACTATGCAATCACACAGACATGCAGGTTATTCAATAGTTATACACGGAGCTGAACTATGCAATCACACAGACATGCAGGTTATTCAATAGTTATACACAAAGCTGAACTATGCAATCACACAGACATGCAGGTTATTCAATAGTTATACACAAAGCTGAACTATGCAATCACACAGACATGCAGGTTATTCAATAGTTATACACAAAGCTGAACTATGCAATCACACAGACATGCAGGTTATTCAATAGTTATACACAAAGCTGAACTATGCAATCACACAGACATGCAGGTTATTCAATAGTTATACACAAAGCTGAACTATGCAATCACACAGACATGCAGGTTATTCAATAGTTATACACAAAGCTGAACTATGCAATCACACAGACATGCAGGTTATTCAATAGTTATACACAAAGCTGAACTATGCAATCACACAGACATGCAGGTTATTCAATAGTTATACACAAAGCTGAACTATGCAATCACACAGACATGCAGGTTATTCAATAGTTATACACAAAGCTGAACTATGCAATCACACAGACATGCAGGTTATTCAATAGTTATACACAAAGCTGAACTATGCAATCACACAGACATGCAGGTTATTCAATAGTTATACACAAAGCTGAACTATGCAATCACACAGACATGCAGGTTATTCAATAGTTATACACAAAGCTGAACTATGCAATCACACAGACATGCAGGTTATTCAATAGTTATACACAAAGCTGAACTATGCAATCACACAGACATGCAGGTTATTCAATAGTTATACACAAAGCTGAACTATGCAATCACACAGACATGCAGGTTATTCAATAGTTATACACAAAGCTGAACTATGCAATCACACAGACATGCAGGTTAGTCAATAGTTAGACACGGAGCTGAACTATGCAATCACACAGACATGCAGGTTAGTCAATAGTTAGACACGGAGCTGAACTATGCAATCACACAGACATTCAGGTTAGTCAATAGTTATACACAAAGCTGAACTATGCAATCACACAGACATGCAGGTTATTCAATAGTTATACACAAAGCTGAACTATGCAATCACACAGACATGCAGGTTATTCAATAGTTATACACAAAGCTGAACTATGCAATCACACAGACATGCAGGTTATTCAATAGTTATACACAAAGCTGAACTATGCAATCACACAGACATGCAGGTTATTCAATAGTTATACAAAAAGCTGAACTATGCAATCACACAGACATGCAGGTTATTCAATAGTTATACACAAAGCTGAACTATGCAATCACACAGACATGCAGGTTATTCAATAGTTATACACAGAGCTGAACTATGCAATCACACAGACATGCAGGTTATTCAATAGTTATACACAAAGCTGAACTATGCAATCACACAGACATGCAGGTTATTAAATAGTTATACACAAAGCTGAACTATGCAATCACACAGACATGCAGGTTATTCAATAGTTATACACAAAGCTGAACTATGCAATCACACAGACATGCAGGTTATTCAATAGTTATACACAAAGCTGAACTATGCAATCACACAGACATGCAGGTTATTCAATAGTTATACACAAAGCTGAACTATGCAAGCACACAGACATGCAGGTTATTCAATAGTTATACACAAAGCTGAACTATGCAAGCACACAGACATGCAGGTTATTCAATAGTTATACACAAAGCTGAACTATGCAATCACACAGACATGCAGGTTATTCAATAGTTATACACAAAGCTGAACTATGCAATCACACAGACATGCAGGTTATTCAATAGTTATACACAAAGCTGAACTATGCAATCACACAGACATGCAGGTTATTCAATAGTTATACACAAAGCTGAACTATGCAATCACACAGACATGCAGGTTATTCAATAGTTATACACAGAGCTGAACTATGCAATCACACAGACATGCAGGTTATTCAATAGTTATACACAGAGCTGAACTATACAATCACACAGACATGCAGGTTATTCAATAGTTATACACGGAGCTGAACTATGCAATCACACAGACATGCAGGTTAGTCAATAGTTAGACACGGAGCTGAACTATGCAATCACACAGACATGCAGGTTAGTCAATAGTTAGACACGGAGCTGAACTATGCAATCACACAGACATGCAGGTTAGTCAATAGTTATACACAAAGCTGAACTATGCAATCACACAGATATGCAGGTTAGTCAATAGTTATACACAAAGCTGAACTATGCAATCACACAGACATGCAGGATATTCAATAGTTATACACAGAGCTGAACTATGCAATCACACAGACATGCAGTTTATTCAATAGTTATACACAAAGCTGAACTATGCAATCACACAGACATGCAGGTTATTCAATAGTTATACACAAAGCTGAACTAATCAATCACACAGACATGCAGGTTATTCAATAGTTATACACGGAGCTGAACTATGCAATCACACAGACATGCAGGTTATTCAATAGTTATACACAAAGCTGAACTATGCAATCACACAGACATGCAGGTTATTCAATAGTTATACACAAAGCTGAACTATGCAATCACACAGACATGCAGGTTATTCAATAGTTATACACAAAGCTGAACTATGCAATCACACAGACATGCAGGTTATTCAATAGTTATACACAAAGCTGAACTATGCAATCACACAGACATGCAGGTTATTCAATAGTTATACACAAAGCTGAACTATGCAATCACACAGACATGCAGGTTATTCAATAGTTATACACAAAGCTGAACTATGCAATCACACAGACATGCAGGTTATTCAATAGTTATACACGGAGCTGAACTATGCAATCACACAGACATGCAGGTTATTCAATAGTTATACACAAAGCTGAACTATGCAATCACACAGACATGCAGGTTATTCAATAGTTATACACAAAGCTGAACTATGCAATCACACAGACATGCAGGTTATTCAATAGTTATACACAAAGCTGAACTATGCAATCACACAGACATGCAGGTTATTCAATAGTTATACACAAAGCTGAACTATGCAATCACACAGACATGCAGGTTATTCAATAGTTATACACAAAGCTGAACTATGCAATCACACAGACATGCAGGTTATTCAATAGTTATACACAAAGCTGAACTATGCAATCACACAGACATGCAGGTTATTCAATAGTTATACACAAAGCTGAACTATGCAATCACACAGACATGCAGGTTATTCAATAGTTATACACAAAGCTGAACTATGCAATCACACAGACATGCAGGTTATTCAATAGTTATACACAAAGCTGAACTATGCAATCACACAGACATGCAGGTTATTCAATAGTTATACACAAAGCTGAACTATGCAATCACACAGACATGCAGGTTATTCAATAGTTATACACAAAGCTGAACTATGCAATCACACAGACATGCAGGTTATTCAATAGTTATACACAAAGCTGAACTATGCAATCACACAGACATGCAGGTTATTCAATAGTTATACACAAAGCTGAACTATGCAATCACACAGACATGCAGGTTATTCAATAGTTATACACAAAGCTGAACTATGCAATCACACAGACATGCAGGTTATTCAATAGTTATACACAAAGCTGAACTATGCAATCACACAGACATGCAGGTTAGTCAATAGTTAGACACGGAGCTGAACTATGCAATCACACAGACATGCAGGTTAGTCAATAGTTAGACACGGAGCTGAACTATGCAATCACACAGACATTCAGGTTAGTCAATAGTTATACACAAAGCTGAACTATGCAATCACACAGACATGCAGGTTATTCAATAGTTATACACAAAGCTGAACTATGCAATCACACAGACATGCAGGTTATTCAATAGTTATACACAAAGCTGAACTATGCAATCACACAGACATGCAGGTTATTCAATAGTTATACACAAAGCTGAACTATGCAATCACACAGACATGCAGGTTATTCAATAGTTATACAAAAAGCTGAACTATGCAATCACACAGACATGCAGGTTATTCAATAGTTATACACAAAGCTGAACTATGCAATCACACAGACATGCAGGTTATTCAATAGTTATACACAGAGCTGAACTATGCAATCACACAGACATGCAGGTTATTCAATAGTTATACACAAAGCTGAACTATGCAATCACACAGACATGCAGGTTATTAAATAGTTATACACAAAGCTGAACTATGCAATCACACAGACATGCAGGTTATTCAATAGTTATACACAAAGCTGAACTATGCAATCACACAGACATGCAGGTTATTCAATAGTTATACACAAAGCTGAACTATGCAATCACACAGACATGCAGGTTATTCAATAGTTATACACAAAGCTGAACTATGCAAGCACACAGACATGCAGGTTATTCAATAGTTATACACAAAGCTGAACTATGCAATCACACAGACATGCAGGTTATTCAATAGTTATACACAAAGCTGAACTATGCAATCACACAGACATGCAGGTTATTCAATAGTTATACACAAAGCTGAACTATGCAATCACACAGACATGCAGGTTATTCAATAGTTATACACAAAGCTGAACTATGCAATCACACAGACATGCAGGTTATTCAATAGTTATACACAAAGCTGAACTATGCAATCACACAGACATGCAGGTTATTCAATAGTTATACACAGAGCTGAACTATGCAATCACACAGACATGCAGGTTATTCAATAGTTATACACAGAGCTGAACTATACAATCACACAGACATGCAGGTTATTCAATAGTTATACACAGAGCTGAACTATGCAATCACACAGACATGCAGGTTATTCAATAGTTATACACAAAGCTGAACTATGCAATCACACAGACATGCAGGTTATTCAATAGTTATACACAGAGCTGAACTATGCAATCACACAGACATGTGGACTATCTATGTGAAAACATGAATCTGATCACACATCATATTCTCCATATGTTCATGCCCCATTGACCAGCATTGGTTTCCATACATGGGTATAGTCCAAATATAACTGTACACGTATCAGATTTATGTGCACTTAAATTATAAACATTCAGCACTGATCGGTAGAATCACCGACACCATGCAACATGTATGGCATTTAAAATGTAATCAATCACTGATACAACATTCACCATCATGGATGACACCCAAGAGTCTCCAGAGCAATTACACCCATAATCTGAATGACGCAGTACAGGGAACACACCCATGGTGTTTAGCGCACGAGACCGACTGCTTAACCACTTCGCCACGAAAACCACATGCAGTCAAATGTGTGATGTCTCTTCTAATTATTGTCACAATTTGGACATGATGATGCAATAACACCGATCAAACCTTAAATGTGTCTGATATTTGTTTTCTTGGAAAGTATTAGAATACGTTAATCGTAAACTTAAACTTTGCATTGAATGCAGAGGTGACTACATAAAAATGACACATTTGTTCTTTACATTTTCAGTATATTTTTAAGGTTTTCCGTTGAATCTCCCTCACAACTTGCATCTGAAGTGTACTATTTATCTGTGTATTTAGTGGACCAGGAGATTTGCTAACATTCATTAATTCACATTTGGTTGTATTTATATTCATATTGTATTTTTTTCATTGCTATTTCCACATTTCCTTAGACAATTTGATCTACATTTTTCAGGTGAACCAAACAACTTCGAAGGCAAGGAACACTGTATAGGTTTCTTAGGGCTAGACCGTCATTCGCCATTCAATGATCTAGACTGTACAGCAATAAATCCTTTCGTGTGTGAAGCTACAAATCAACAGCAATGATACGCAGCGAGTGACCAACATTTCGCGGCTTCCAGTGACGCATTTCAACGTTTGAGTGTCAAACATTTTACATCTGATTTTGCAAAGTTGATGCCTGCTCAATTCAAGTATTACATTTATTTTCTGTAGCGGCTCTAGTTTTTGAGATAGAAGCATTTGTGTATTTAATTAATAGTATTACAGCATTTTCTGTATAAGGCTCTGTGGAAAAAAAAAGACTATAGCTATCTAGTCTCTTAAAAAATTAAACTGCTTGTATACTTACAGTTTCAATTTTCCATGAATCTTCCAAGAATTCCTTTTGTTTTAGATTTTAACCCACTGCACGATTTGTTAGTATGCTAGTTATTTTCTCACACTTCTCACACAGAATGGCATCATCTTCAAGAGCCCATAGCCTGGTCATCATATGTTTTAGTATCTTAAGAATGGAGGTGGAGGCTGTCACTGCGGCTCTCCGCTGGATGGAGAATACGACACACACACACACATCGTGATTGCAACTGACTCAGAAAGCTTGCTGACGAGGTTGAGGACGGGCAGGCTTCGTGCGGAGTGGCTTTCTTCGCTTCGGAGGTCACGGGTGACAAGCATCGTATGGAAGTTTTCTCTGGGGCATGCCGGTGTGCTGGGAAATGAACAGGCGGACAGATTGGCTGGTTCTGCAGAACTTGGTGGAGTATTGATACATGACAAGGCAGACGTGGTTGCGGCCTTGTTGGAGCACGTATACACCTCGGAGGAGCAAATGGATTACCATGGTCTGGCAAGAATGAGACAGCGAGGAGTGACGAGGGGAACTGGCCGACGCTCAACGCTTAGAGGAAAGGCGAGACGGACATATAATGAGATTGCTACTGGTACTATTGGTGTTGGAACTCTTCGCTGGCTGCTGAGGATGGGGACGGAGAGCTTATGGGATTGCCCCGAATGCTGTGATGTCGATTCCTAAATCAATCAATCAATCAATCAATCATGTTTTAGTTGTGCAAAACGTTTTGGGTAACTTTAAAGCAGTCAGTTATTCTGAATTAGATTAAAACATGCTGGGATGCAACATGAATGTAAAATTGCACTACTCCCCATACGCATTTACGTTTGTTTCCCAAGATTCTTGGGGAACGTATTGAGGAGCAAAGTGACTAATTTCACCAAGACATAAAACCGAAAAAAGAGAGATACCAGGGACTTTGGGATGACCACAAATTGGCAGATTACTGTTGGACCCTTAAGCGTGACTGTCTGGGCATATCACATTGAATGATATCCCCGAAAAGAAGCTTTCCGTGCGTTGACTATAGATTAAACAATGCTAGTGATACTGTTTTAATACTTTTTTGGTGTTTTAATTAAAGATAATAAGTGCATAGTATTTGTTGTTTGTCCATCAAGAATGATGATGACCATTCGTTTCATCCAGTGGGGTTGAAGGTGTGGAGCCGTGGGTTCTAAGATGGCTGATAAGGCCTATTTTGGCTCGAAATGTTCTTTGACAATGTGGGCAAAGAATGCTTGACGTCTCTGGAGGAGGATTTCCTGCAGTGGTTTTTCTGTCCTGCCTTTTCTTCACAGCTCTTGCAGTCCTGGTTGCCTCACATATGACTGCACCCTTGCGTAATGATGCACGCCACGAATTTCGGTCTCTGGCTGCAGCCTCCCAGGTGTCATGATGAATTCCAAAAGCATTCAGTGAAATTTTCAGAGTGTCTTTAAAACGTTTCCTCTGGCCACCTTGGGAGCGTTTACCACAACGCAGTTCGCTGTAGAAAATTCGTTTAGGGAGCCTGTGATCTGGCATGCGGGTCAGGTGACCAGCCCAGCGAATCTGATTCTTCATCAGTAGAGTGTGGATACTGGGCATGGATGCTCTTTCTAGAACTTCAGTGTCTGGAATCTTGTCTTGCCATTTAATCTTCAGTAGCTTCCTTAGGCAGACTGTGTGGAAGTGGTTTAATTTCCTAGCGTGTCGCTGATAAACAGTCCAGGTTTCACAAGCATATAGCAGTGTGGATAATACAACTGCTTTGTAGACTTTTAGCTTTGTTTGCAGGCTTATTCCAGTTCTGTCCCATACATTCTTGTACAGTCTGCCAAAGGCTGCACTGGCCTTGGAGATTCTTGCATTCACTTCGTCATCGATTGTGGCAGCTTGTGACACAGTGCTGCCAAGATAGGTGAATTTGTCCACAACACTTAGTCTATGATCATTCACTTTGATATTCGGCACAGTGTGATTATTCCCTGGAGCTGGCTGGTACATAACTACAGTCTTCTCCAAGTTGATATTGAGCCCAAAGTTGGCACAGGCATGTGAGAAAGCTGTAACATTATGTTGCATGTCCGCCTCTGAGTTGGCGTATAGAGCGCAATCATCAGCAAACAGGAGCTCTCTGACGGTGCCGCTGTCAACTTTGGTTTTAGCTTTCAGCCTTCTGAGATTGAATAACTTTCCATCCATACGGTAGTTGATGTCTATTCCAATGTCGTCGTTCTCGAAGGCATTCATCAACATGGCTGAAAACATGAGGCTGAACAGTGTTGGTGCCAGGACACATCCTTGCTTCACTCCATTGGTTACAGGAAAGGGTTCAGACAGTTCACCATTTTCCTGTACTCTTGCCTGCATGCCGTCATGAAATAGCCGCACTATTTGGACAAACTTTCGTGGACAGCCATATTTTGCCATAATCTTCCACAGTCCTTCTCTGCTGACTGTGTCAAAAGCCTTGGTAAGGTCAATGGAAGTGGAGAACATTTCGCAGTTCTGTTCCTGACATTTCTCTTGCAGCTGCCTTGCAGCGAAAATCATGTCAACAGTTCCACGTTCTTTTCTGAAGCCACATTGACTCTCAGGAAGAAGACCTTGATCGAGATGGGCTGTGAGGCGATTGAGAAGAATTCTGGCGAGTATCTTCCCTGCAATTGAAAGCAAGGAGATGCCTCGGTGGTTGTCACAGGATTGGCGGTTTCCTTTACGTTTGTAAAGGTGGACTATTGACGCGTCCTTAAAATCTTGTGGCATGGTCTCGTTCATCCATATGTTTGTGAAGACTTGGTGAAGCTGCTCTGTTAGGACCGGCCCACCTGCCTTGTATATCTCTGCTGGGATGGAGTCAGGACCAGGTGCCTTGCCGCTGGAGAGTTGCTGGATGGCTTTGTTTATTTCCACTATGGTTGGCAGGTCACCAAGTGTCTCATTGGTGGGAACTTGAGGAAGGCAGTTGATGGTTTCATCATCGAAGAAGGAAGTTGCATTTAAGATTTTGCTGAAATGCTCTGCCCAGCGTTGGAGGATTTCTTTCTTATCGTTGACCAATGTTCCCCCGTCTGCACTGAGGAGGGGAACTATGCCTGGTGATGAAGGACCATAGACCGCTTTCAGTGAGTCGTAGAAGTTTTTCATATCATGTCTGTCAGCAAAGCCCTGAATTTCATCAGCTTTGCTGCTCAGCCAGGAGTCCCGCATGTGCCGAAGTTTCTGCTGCACAACTCTCTGAATGTTCTTGAAAGCATCTTTTTTTGATGTTGACTTTGGGTCATTCAAATGTGCCTTGAGGAGAAGATGTTTCTCGGCCAGCAATTGGTTGATGTCTTCGGAATTTTCATCAAACCAGTCTTTATGCTTTCGGGGGGCTGGACCCAGGATTTCCATAGCAGTGTTATAAATTGTGTCCTTTAGGGCTCTCCATTCTGTTTCTGTATCCTGTTCAGCTTCAGCATTGGGCTTGAGGCGGTCTTCCAGCATATTTTCAAACGACAGCTGCATTTTCTTGCTGTTTAGGCGGGTGACATTTAGCTTTGTTTGCATTTTCGCCTCTTGGGGACGCCGTGGTGGCCTGATGTGGATGTTCATTTTCGAGACAATGAGACGATGGTCTGTCCAACATTCGGCACCACACATGGATTTTGTCACTCGAACGTCTTCTCTGTCACTCCTCCTGACGATGACATAGTCAATGAGGTGCCAGTGTTTCGAGCGAGGGTGCATCCACGATGTCCTATTTCTCATGGGGAGACGGAAAATTGTGTTCGTAATCACGAGATCATGTTCGGCACATGTCTGAAGGAGGCGGAGTCCATTGCTGTTACAATTTCCGACTCCATGCTTTCCAATAATGCCACTCCAAGAGGTGGTGTCCGTGCCTACTCTGGCATTGAAATCCCCAAGGAGTATAAGTTTGTCTCCTTTGGGAACAGATATTAATACACTGTGCAGGTCCTCATAGAACTTGTTCTTGACATTATCTTCGTTGGTCATAGTTGGTGCGTAGACACTCACAATGGTTGCGTGTTTCCTTCCATTCAGCAGAGGCAACTTCATGGTCATGAGCCTGTCGTTTATAGCCTTTGGAAATCCAGCTAATTTGCCGACCAGGGCCGACTTAGTATTTATATATTATTTGAATGCATATTACGTTAAAAATGCCATGATGGCACCTAACTCTAATCTCGTACGTAATATCGCCCTACTATCTTAGTTATCTTAAAAAAAAAAATAAAAAAAATAAAAAAAAAAAAAAAAAAACAACTAGAGCTGATAGAAAAATAAAATCGTATTACATTTTTGGAATCAGAAAAATTTCCCCAAAACATCTATGAAATTTAAGGCACCAAAATGTGCTTAAACCAGTGTAATTAATCACACGAACTCTTTAATTATTTAGTGTATTTGTATTGCATCGTTGAACCATTTGAAAATAAAGTTTGTTAGTTCGTTTTGTCGTTCATTTTTTCGTTGTTCATTCTTGTTTGAAGTCTTGTTAATAACTACCTACCTACCTACCTACCTACCTACCTACCTACCTACCTACCTACCTACCTACTTGACCCTGTGTCTGCTTGCCTACCGACCGACGTACCTACCTAATTACCTACCTCCAATTCCAATTCCATCTTGAAAACAAAAATTCCAAATTCGGTCTCGTCTAACCTGCTTCCTCAGCGGTGGTTATTGTTGAGAGCCGTGGTTTTTGTGGGTTTATTCACCCTGATTCTTGTCTTGTGTGCTCTTTCGAGTAAGTCCTATCTCGGACTGGTTACGTAAGCGTTTGTGTCTATGACGTCAGCTGGGGGATTAGTCTGCGGCTATCCTTCGTGCTCGCCTTCTTTTGTGGTTTTCTTTGTTGGTGCAGGCTCCTGGCTCGTCTGGCTTGGCTGGGTGCAGTCCTTATAAGGACTTTTTATTTGGTCTTTTTGTCTCCTTTTTTTATGTATTTTCTGTAGGAGCTTTTCGACGTTTTCATGTTCCTCCTTGCGTCTGTTTCCACTGTCGAGTTTGAGTATCTGCTGCCTTAAGATTTCTTACTCCGTGGTCAGCCATTTTCAGCGATTTTACCGTCATCAATATAGTACTCGAAGTCTGTCTCACAGTCATAGTGTAAGACTGGGTATTCCATCGGTTTCCCCCTGAGTTTCTTGGGCTTCTTCTTTTCTTTTTATTCCCAGGACCTTCTGAATTCCTCGCGCTGGAGTTCCTCCCTGCTAAGTGGGTATTCTGTGCCTCCTTCAGCGATCCGACGGGATAGTGGTTCCCTCTTGGGCGTTGTGGTTGGGCTGCTGGCTTTAGCTTGCGGTTCAGGCTCGGTCTCTTGGTTTTCATCTTGCAGTTTCTCTGTGGTTTCTTGTATGGCTTCTGTTGGTTTGTTTTGGAAAAGTTCCAATTCAGCTTTCTGTAGTTCTCGCTCTTGTTTAATGGTTTGTAGGATTTCTTCGTTCTCGTTCTTTATCAGTGCCAAATGTTACACTTCTTACTTGATGTTTTGATGGATCTCTTTTATTTCAACCAGCAGTTTCTCATTGTCGCTGGTCGGAGTCGGCGTCAGCAGTGCCTTGACTTGTTTCTACAACTCGTATATCTGCTTTTGCAGTTGATCTCTTTCAGCGTGTGCTATACCCGTGGCTGTCTCACTTCTCCGCATTGCTTCCTTGATTGGTGTCTTTGTGGTAATTGCGATCTTTAAGGCGTCTCTGTGTCGTTGCAGATACGGACAGCCCAAATATCTTGCCCCATGCTTGCCCAGGCAGTTGGCGTTTGTTGTTGGGTGCTCAGAAGTCCGTGTCCAGCTTGGCTAGCGGACACTCCTTGTAGGCGTGGTGATCGGCGCAGTAGCGGCAGATTTCCGTCTTACTGCAACATGCTGCTCTGCTGTGGCCTGCCCTCTGACATCTGGAACATTGGGTGATCCTTGGCATGAATCTCTCTGGCTGCTGCGTTCTCTTGTTGATAGATACTGTGATCAGCATCTCGCTGCCCTCCGTCGTCACCACCGCCAAGGTTGTGGGTATCTTTGAGTAGATGAGAAGCTGCTCCGCCATCAAGAATCGGATGTGAAGATTGTCGTTTCGCTGCTGCTTCAGGATTTCTTCGTCTGATAGCTCCACTTGGATGCTCTTGACAACCCACTTGCTTGTCGGTGAGTCGGTGTTTCCGACTCTGGTGTCTTTCTCCTCTCTCTCTGCTTTTCAGTAGGTTTGGCTCTTGTCTGTGGTAGACTGTCGACAGTCTCCCTCGTGGTGGCTTCAGTAGTAGCTGTAGTTTCAGGTTCTTTGTTACGGCTCGCAGGCAGGCTCCCCACGTTTTTCATCTTGTCGGCTCCCACGCTGCACATCTTGGATACCGCGTGTCTTTTGGTGTTCTTGCGACGTGCCATTTTCCTCCCCCGTATCAGGCTACTTGACTTGTTCAGGTGACTTGTCTTGATAGCGCTCGCAAATGCGAATGATGCGAATGATGATTACCTACCTGCCTGCTTGACTGCCTATACACCTGTCTTATAACATGGTAATATGCATTGTTTATGTTTACAACATTCATATGACAATGTTTTTTTCCTATGTGAATGTATTATGCATTATTGATGAAAGAAAGATGAGTGTTTGGAAGGGCCAAATGAAAGACGGGCCTGCTTGCCCAATTTGTTACCCGTTGAAAATAAAGTCCGTTCGTTCGTTCTTTCGTTCGTTCTACTTACCTACCTACAGACCTACCTACCTACCTACCTACCTACCTACCTACCTACTGAGCTACATGTCTGTTTTTTCTTCTGCCTTCTAACCTGCCCACTATCTTTTTACCTATTTACCGAACTACCTATATACCTACTTATCTATCTACCTACTTACCTACCTAATTGTCTGCCTACTCGCCCACCTACTTATCTACCAGCATGCATGTCTGTTGTCTGCATGCCTGCCTGTATGCCTGCCTGCCTACTTACCTACTTATCAACGTATTTACATTCTGACCAACCTACCTGTCTGTTTGGCTGCATGCCTGCCTACCTCTCTACCTGCCTCCAACATCCCTCCCTCCCTCCCTACCTACCTACCTACCTACTTACCTACCTACCTACATATCTACCTACCTACCTAACTAACTATCTACCTACCTACCTATCTACATACCTACCTATCTACCTACCTACTTACCTACCTACCTACCTACCTATCTACCTACCTATCTATCTATCTACCTATCTACCTATCTGTTTGTTGGCTGCCTGCCTACTACCTACCTACCTACCTACCTACCTACCTAACTAACTAACTAACTAACTACCTACCTACCTACCTACCTATCTGTTTGTTGGCTGCCTGCCTACTACCTAACTACCTACCGACCCACCTACATGTCTGTCTATCTGTCTATCTGTTTTTCTGTCTGTCCTCTGTCTGTTATCTGTCTGTCTGTCTGTCTATCAGCCAAAAATAAAACTACATAATGCCACTTATGACACCCTTATCAAATATTATCTAACATAATCATCTTCACTATAACAATGTATAACTCACAGACCTCTTATCCTCAGTGAAACACGAACCGACAAAGTAACCGCATAGTCTGTCCAATGTTTTCTACTCCACTTAGGGCCTTTTATTTTGTTAGTTAACCCTCAACATATCTCGGAGAGAGATAATCATAAATAAAGACATCGGGACTAAAGTGGGGGTAACAGCAGAGCTACTTTCATTATAAACCAGCAAGTGAAATGGTTTGGCTACATAACCAGGCTACCAACTGACATTATAACACAACAAGCAATACTGTACAGACCAAATGGAACCAGAAGAAGTAGCCGCTCCTGTAAAAGATGGACAGGGGGAATAACAGAGTCCATAGTAATCTCGATACATGAAGCCCATAAAAGGGCACTCTCCCGATGTTTATGCTTCACGTCGACACCGCAAGGTACAAGAGGAACAAAATGATATGAGATGAGATGAGATGAAATTAGATGAGATGAGATGAGATGAGACCGTCTACCGTGGACCACTTAAAGTGGCCACGTTATGGTCCTAAATTTACCAATCTCCACTCAAAATGGCTACAGCGGCTGGCGATATAGAAGACCAGATTAAATCAAATATATGGCTCTCTTAGGAGGTCACCATGATCGAATGGATGAGAGCGCTAGCTCTTAAACTTCCAGTGCGCTGATGGCGAGGTAGCGGGTTCAACCCTCACGCTGACCAGTTTTACTAAAATGTTGACTTCACGTAATTGACCTAGGGACGTAAATTACAAGTATCTCAGCAGTCTTAGTGGGTTCGCCTGATGGCGAGGGACACTAGTAACAGAGAAAGCTAACCCACACGCAAACATCAGTCCAGCGTGGAGTACACTCGTGTTCAAAGCAAAGCCAGGGAACACTTACAAATGGCGCTAATTCCATTCTGCCGGAGTCTGTGGTTTGGGGTCAGTGACGGCAGTCTCACTTTCAGGCTTCGAGGTCAGTCACTGGCGACTTGGGAGCAGAGCGCCTTGCTATGATTTTCGCAATGGTATGAGCGTTGTTCGTTCAAAAGCAATGGCAAAAAAATGCTACATCAAATTGCTTAGAAAATCACCAACAACTGAAAACTGCGGGGTCAATAATAATGTCGTTTAAAATAAATACAACTAATTTTTAACTACTGCATTCCAGTATGTATTCAAGTCATGTCTGATCATTTGTGTGTTGACATGTAGTGGTATTTTCAGACACAAATCGGCCTGTGTCGTATAGCGTCAAATGACTGACCAGTGGTCACCTGGGATATGCTCCCAACACTGGGTTAGCTCAAGTGCCCTTGTCTGGAGCGCCTATACGAAGGGGTGGGCGGTCGTGACAGCGGAGTGGATAGCAAACTACGTTGGTAATGTCATTGGCACGGTCAGGGGCGAGTTCGGCGCCCGGGCTCGTCACTGTTTAAAATGAGGGAAAGACTGACTACCAATTTCTCCTTGTCTCAGGCCTACAACATGTGCTGGCGTAATCATATCACAAACTCGGGGCAGGAAAATGCTTCTGGACAATTAATAATAACAACAGTAATAATAATAATAATAATAATAATAATAAGGATTGCTTTAAACTGGAAGCAATGAGTTCATTTGCAAACTCCCGCAAGCAATAAAGGTTGTTCCCGCAAAGAACGGATTTAAGCTAACTTTTTAAAGAACCTAGATCTACAAAGATTACAATCGAACAGGAAGTTGCCGACGTGAGAAATAGAATACGAAAGTCGCAATCTTACAATCAGAAATCTGTTGTCTGTTAGCCATTTCATGACTCTCTATGGTCGTTCGGATATATAATCGCTGTCTGCAGTGAACTCATATAGATTCTTGAGATGCGATTGTTCTCGTTCAGTTTATCACAATTTTCACGTCAGACTAGTATGTTAAATGCGTGTTTAAGTGTTTATCACGGCCGAAGACAAATAAAGTATCATGTGACTAGAGACAAAGCTGTGTTCTTGATAATGTGTGTGGTCGAAGCGTTTGATTTATTCGCGTATTTTATCTGTGGAGCTTTTCCGTCACATGTTAGGTTAGTTTATGTTTTGATCAAGTCAGAGATCAGGTAAGTGTTATCACGGCGGTAAAACCCATAGTACATTTGACGTTAACTCCATATTATTATCCATTATCTTTGCATGATGTTATATGAGCATTAACATTGCAGTGTTTTTGTTATACATGGTTTTATGGATAATTGAATTTTACATTAAATTACTTAAACTTATCATAAGTGATTTATCTTAACAAAATTTAATTTTGTCTTCATTAATGAATAACTTCATTAAAACTTATATGGAATTCTCACGAAATGTTTATCGTTAACGTATATATCTTTCTCTTATCAACTGTGTGTGTGTGTGTATATATATATATATATATATATATATATATATATATATATATATATAATGTTTAAACAAGTTGACGTGCCTGGACTCAACATCAATGGAAGAACTATAAACAAGCTTAGATATGCTGACGGTACCGTGTTACTAGCAGAAAGTGAGCAGTATGTGGCTGAGATATTAACATCCAAAAACCAAAAAAACTATGATAATTAGCAGTGAAAAGGAAAGGTCATCAATGAACATCACAGTAAACGGGCAGATACTAGAACAAGTAACAAGTTTCTCTTATCTTGGACATATAATAACAGATGATGACAGAAGTGAAATGGAAATCAAACAGAGAATAGGAATGGCCAAAAATGCTTTCAACGGCATGAAATCAGTATTAACATCTACAGAGTTTAATAACGCATTAAAAATGAGAATTGTCAAATGCTACGTATATTCAACTCTACTGTATGGCGCGGAAGTCTAGACATTGAACAAGCAACTAGAAAGTCGCATAGAAGCCCTGGAGATGTGGATATACAGACGAATAGGTCGTATTTCATGGAAACAAAAATAATCAAATGCAGAGGTCCTAGACAAACTGGGCATGAAGCGAGAGAGAGAGAGAGAGAGAGTTGATGAAAGAAATAAAGAGGAGACAAGTGAAATATTTTGGCCACGTTAAAAGAATGATACTCTTATAAAGACCATACTGAAAGGCAAGGTTGAGGGCAAGCGAGCAAAAGGTAAACAACGATACAAGTGGGAGGATAACATCAAGAGATGGACGAACATCAGCCTGACAGAATGTACAGTCAAGGCAAGAGACAGACAGTGTTGGAGATCCATTGCAGCCAACCTTCATTACGGAGAAGGCACCTTATATATATATATATCGATAGGGGAAAGATAACAACAATAGTGAGAATAACTCGAGCAAAATGATATCCCGATCTCCTTGGCTGAAACCTCACTTTAAGAAACGGAAGCAGTGTGGACAATGATGCGAAATAGATAGAGATATTATAATAAGAACACAAAGATACGAGAATATATTATGAACATGCACAATAAAGGGCCCTATATCCCTCCTTGCTGCGTGTTCGGTATCTGGTGCTAGCCCACATGTTATAAACCAACCGTCGTCAGTCGATGGATGATTGGCTGAATATCGCCTCAATCACTTCACTAGGTTTAGGCTCAGGTCTATTAAACCATATTTGCCGACAGGATCGGGATTTGAACAAATCTCCCTCCACCCATAGGGCAAGCATGCTAACCGATGCCCTATAGCGGCTCATAGATTTTATGGCATGTGCAAAGTTTATTAGTAATGTTTTTTTGATTTTTTTAAATTTAGTACAAATTATGGCCAGTCTCTCTGGCCGAGGGGTTACAACACTTTCTCTGTAATCCCGTTTATCACGCAGTCTCGTAGCGGGCGAGAACTGGGAGCGGTTAGTCCCCCGCTGGTGACTTGCGGGATAACTGAGCCGGCCGCTCAGAAAGCAATGGCAAACTACTGAGCGTATTCTTGTCAAGAAATCAACAATCAGCTGAAAGATGCTGCTGTTGACAGCGATGACCTGTAAAGGATATACGAAAAAAAAATTTAAAAAGTACAAATTTTAGAATATTTAACGTAATCTTCTCCCTCATTGACACGGAAATGTCAATGGCAAAATATTCAGGTCAATATAGAAGAAACAGTTGAGGCATAAATAAGAGCAATTGCGCAACGTGCTCATTCTAGAAGAAGCAGTTGGGTCATAAATATGATCATTTACGCAACGTACTCACTATAGAAGAAGCAGTTGAGGCATTAATAAGAGCAGCTGCGCAACGTGGTCTTTCAATAGGCTTGCAGCACTAACAAATGACACGCATGCATACTACTGCCTTCCGATTGTGACAATTTATGTTATTGTCAGTAAATCAGATAGTATAAGGACTTTAGTGCCAGCGTGCCATCAGCAGTGATACTGAAGTAATACTGATGTGATGCTGCAGGGGACATCAAGATATGAAGCACTCTAGCACGATTGTCGTGTTCTATTCCTGTCTTGTTGGTGAGTATATAAATGTTCAAATGTGTCATTTGCTCTGGAACATATACGTTTGTGACCGCATATAAGTGACTATAAAAGAGTATATGTTTGAGTGTGTTAGCGTATGTGTTTTATTTGGTAAAGTATGTTATTATTTCCGTGAGTGTATGTGTTTGAGCGAGGGAGTGTAAATAGTTGAGTATGAGAGTGTAAATGTTTGAGTGTGGGAGTGTAAATGTTTGAGTGTTGGAAGACAAATGTTTAAATATGGGAGTGTGCGCATCTGACTGCTACAGATTATATATTTGCTGTCTGTGCGTTTTTATTTCAGTAGCTATCTCTGCGTCTCTTTTCTTCATTGTCTTCTTTTGTGTTTGCCAAGGTGCTTACTTGAGGAAAATGGCCATAAACACTGGCTCGTTCACGCAAGACTTGACAGATGCTGTTACAACGACGACTAACACAAAATCACGAGGTCACCTGGTACAAAATGTATTCCGTGGGGATACACGAGTTGTGGCATCCTACAGTAGGCGCAACATTATGTCACAAACACACACACACACATGCTAACACACGCACACACATGTGATCAGAATATTAATGTAATGTCCCTTGACTATAGTCTTGAGATGTGAGATGTCGACTGTTAGTGTCTAATGGAATAAAGTACTTGTCGTTGTACTGGTCGAATGTTCGTGAAGTGTATGTCTGTTAAACGACCTTCTTGTACCTGACCTGTTGCCGGAATGACAGTTTATTTGGTCTTGCTTCCATTGGCTTTATGTCAAAATATATATTGTACCATATCTACAACTAGATCTTCCAGGACAATAGGTTTGTGTTTCTTGACAATGAAATACTTAACACCCGTGTAGAAAACATTATTACCCGTGGTCTAATCCCAGCCAGCCAGTATATGCCGTGGTCTAATCCCAGCCAGCCTGTATATGCCGTGGTCTAATCCCAGCCAGGCAGTATATGCCGTGGTCTAATCCCAGCCAGCCAGTATATGCCGTGGTCTAATCCCAGCCAGCCAGTATATGCCGTGGTCTAATCCCAGCCAGCCTGTATATGCCGTGGTCTAATCCCAGCCAGCCAGTATATGCCGTGGTCTAATCCCAGCCAGCCAGTATATGCCGTGGTCTAATCCCAGCCAGCCAGTATATGCCGTGGTCTAATCCCAGCCAGCCAGTATATGCCGTGGTCTAATCCCAGCCAGCCAGTATATGCCGTGGTCTAATCCCAGCCAGCCTGTATATGCCGTGGTCTAATCCCAGCCAGCCTGTATATGCCGTGGTCTAATCCCAGCCAGCCAGTATATGCCGTGGTCTAATCCCAGCCAGCCAGTATATGCCGTGGTCTAATCCCAGCCAGCCAGTATATGCCGTGGTCTAATCCCAGCCAGCCAGTATATGCCGTGGTCTAATCCCAGCCAGCCAGTATATGCCGTGGTCTAATCCCAGCCAGCCTGTATATGCCGTGGTCTAATCCCAGCCAGCCAGTATATGCCGTGGTCTAATCCCAGCCAGCCAGTATATGCCGTGGTCTAATCCCAGCCAGCCTGTATATGCCGTGGTCTAATCCCAGCCAGCCTGTATATGCCGTGGTCTAATCCCAGCCAGCCTGTATATGCCGTGGTCTAATCCCAGCCAGCCTGTATATGCCGTGGTCTAATCCCAGCCAGCCAGTATATGCCGTGGTCTAATCCCAGCCAGCCAGTATATGCCGTGGTCTAATCCCAGCCAGCCAGTATATGCCGTGGTCTAATCCCAGCCAGCCAGTATATGCCGTGGTCTAATCCCAGCCAGCCAGTATATGCCGTGGTCTAATCCCAGCCAGCCAGTATATGCCGTGGTCTAATCCCAGCCATCCAGTATATGCCGTGGTCTAATCCCAGCCACCCAGTATATGCCGTGGTCTAATCCCAGCCAGCCTGTATATGCCGTGGTCTAATCCCAGCCAGCCTGTATATGCCGTGGTCTAATCCCAGCCAGCCTGTATATGCCGTGGTCTAATCCCAGCCAGCCAGTATATGCCGTGGTCTACTCCCAGCCAGCCTGTATATGCCGTGGTCTACTCCCAGCCAGCCTGTATATGCCGTGGTCTAATCCCAGCCAGCCAGTATATGCCGTGGTCTAATCCCAGCCAGCCAGTATATGCCGTGGTCTAATCCCAGCCAGCCAGTATATGCCGTGGTCTAATCCCAGCCAGCCAGTATATGCCGTGGTCTAATCCCAGCCAGCCAGTATATGCCGTGGTCTAATCCCAGCCAGCCAGTATATGCCGTGGTCTAATCCCAGCCAGCCTGTATATGCCGTGGTCTAATCCCAGCCAGCCAGTATATGCCGTGGTCTAATCCCAGCCAACCAGTATATGCCGTGGTCTAATCCCAGCCAGCCAGTATATGCCGTGGTCTAATCCCAGCCAGCCTGTATATGCCGTGGTCTAATCCCAGCCAGCCAGTATATGCCGTGGTCTAATCCCAGCCAGCCAGTATATGCCGTGGTCTAATCCCAGCCAGCCTGTATATGCCGTGGTCTAATCCCAGCCAGCCTGTATATGCCGTGGTCTAATCCCAGCCAGCCAGTATATGCCGTGGTCTAATCCCAGCCAGCCAGTATATGCCGTGGTCTAATCCCAGCCAGCCAGTATATGCCGTGGTCTAATCCCAGCCAGCCAGTATATGCCGTGGTCTAATCCCAGCCAGCCAGTATATGCCGTGGTCTAATCCCAGCCAGCCTGTATATGCCGTGGTCTAATCCCAGCCAGCCAGTATATGCCGTGGTCTAATCCCAGCCAGCCAGTATATGCCGTGGTCTAATCCCAGCCAGCCTGTATATGCCGTGGTCTAATCCCAGCCAGCCTGTATATGCCGTGGTCTAATCCCAGCCAGCCTGTATATGCCGTGGTCTAATCCCAGCCAGCCTGTATATGCCGTGGTCTAATCCCAGCCAGCCAGTATATGCCGTGGTCTAATCCCAGCCAGCCTGTATATGCCGTGGTCTAATCCCAGCCAGCCTGTATATGCCGTGGTTTAATCCCAGCCAGCCTGTATATGCCGTGGTCTAATCCCAGCCAGCCTGTATATGCCGTGGTCTAATCCCAGCCAGCCAGTATATGCCGTGGTCTAATCCCAGCCAGCCTGTATATGCCGTGGTCTAATCCCAGCCAGCCTGTATATGCCGTGGTCTAATCCCAGCCAGCCAGTATATGCCGTGGTCTAATCCCAGCCAGCCAGTATATGCCGTGGTCTAATCCCAGCCAGCCAGTATATGCCGTGGTCTAATCCCAGCCAGCCAGTATATGCCGTGGTCTAATCCCAGCCAGCCTGTATATGCCGTGGTCTAATCCCAGCCAGCCAGTATATGCCGTGGTCTAATCCCAGCCAGCCTGTATATGCCGTGGTCTAATCCCAGCCAGCCTGTATATGCCGTGGTCTAATCCCAGCCAGCCTGTATATGCCGTGGTCTAATCCCAGCCAGCCAGTATATGCCGTGGTCTAATCCCAGCCAGCCTGTATATGCCGTGGTCTAATCCCAGCCAGCCTGTATATGCCGTGGTCTAATCCCAGCCAGCCTGTATATGCCGTGGTCTAATCCCAGCCAGCCAGTATATGCCGTGGTCTAATCCCAGCCAGCCAGTATATGCCGTGGTCTAATCCCAGCCAGCCAGTATATGCCGTGGTCTAATCCCAGCCAGCCTGTATATGCCGTGGTCTAATCCCAGCCAGCCTGTATATGCCGTGGTCTAATCCCAGCCAGCCTGTATATGCCGTGGTCTAATCCCAGCCAGCCTGTATATGCCGTGGTCTAATCCCAGCCAGCCTGTATATGCCGTGGTCTAATCCCAGCCAGCCTGTATATGCCGTGGTCTAATCCCAGCCAGCCTGTATATGCCGTGGTCTAATCCCAGCCAGCCTGTATATGCCGTGGTCTAATCCCAGCCAGCCTGTATATGCCGTGGTCTAATCCCAGCCAGCCTGTATATGCCGTGAGGACACCGTCTGACCTGAATATGCATCCCGTAGATGTGAAGTTGCAGTACTTGTTCTTGCTTTCTAGCTTTGGAGAGAGGATGGAAAGCGTATGCACAGAATTCACAGCCAACAATCCAACTATTTAATTAATCGACCAATCATTCAACCAACCATTCAACCAATCGACCAATCAACCATCGAACACTACAACTGAAGCTGATTCTTCCTTGGGGAGTAAATGTTTGTTGCCTGTTAACAGCACATCTATCACGGAACGTGAATGAAGAAATTAGAAGTGCTTGCAAGCAACGGAGACATGGTTTTTGATCATGCTGGGAATACCGTAGTGTGCCAGGGCAACTAACAACAGTTGTCTGGATTGAAAGTGAAACAGAATGTACAACTATAAGCAAGATACAAGCAAGGATCGCTGGTCATGCCATGACAAGAGAGGCATTGGAGAACATCGTGACCATTGCAAAGATCAGGGAGAAAAGAGGGAGAGCCAGACAGAGGGAAATGATGCTGCATGCACTGAGACGGTCATGGAGGAATATCATCAGCAGAGCTGATTCACAATACTAATGACCTAGATCTATGGAGAGACATGAATACCTACGCCAGTGGGCAGGGAACATGATGATGTTGATCTAAACGTGTGTCATATTGTGTCATACATCATATCAATATATTCGTTGTATCATATCTAACACCAGAATTATGTCATGCTCGACATTAACATATTTGTAAAATAATATTAAAAACTTCAAGTGTCTTTCTTAAGGCAACGTACTTATTGCATATTATCTACATCTCAAATAGTTTTTACCACGCCAGTTATTTATTACATATTAACTAAATCTGAAATAGTCTTTATCATGGCGGCGTGTTTATTATCTAAACCTGAAATAATAGCAAAACTAAATCTAAAATAGAATCGTTATTAGAGTAACTTATTTATTGCACATTAACTAAATCTATAATAGTCTTTATCATAGCAGCCTATATGGTATTGGTGCCGGTCGTTCAGAAAGCAAGATTAGCAAACTACTGAATGTAAACTTGCCCAGGAATCACGAACAGTCAAAAATTGCTGTAGTTAACTGCTATGCCCTGTAAAGAATATGCCACTAACTTTGTTATGTGTTGAATAATATATCAATCTAAAACCGAGTGGCAATTATTGCAACCTATTTGTTACATAGTATCTAAATATACAATTGAGAACTTATCACTGCAACTTATGTCTATACATAATCTAAAACTTGAATAGAGTTTCACTTGATATCAACAAATGTGTGAAATTTTTTACAGCCCTAGAACTGAGTCTTGTCCCTGGGCAAGAGAATCAGCAGAGAGTATTTCAGCAACTAACTGACCCCACTAAGACCCTGTACTACAGCAGCAACCCAAGCGTCAGCAGGGTCGACTCCCCCGCCACATGCGCTATAACTTGTGTGAGTTTGAATAAAGCCTGCAATAGCTTTCTGTACTACAACCAGGAAGGACTGTGTAGTTATGGTAGGTGTCATTGAGGTATATGTTTGTATCGTTGAAGTTGTTACCGTCATCATTATGGTTAATATGATCATCGTCATTATTATCATCGTCGTCTTAATCATCATTCGCAATCATCGTACTTTTCGTCAGAGTCATTAGCATTCCTATTTCCATATCATGTTCATTATTATTATTATTATTATTATTATTATTATTATTATTATTATTATTATTATTATTATTATTATTATTATGGTCATCATTATTATCATCATTGTAGTTACTGTCATCAAGCGATGCTACAGGCATTATGGGATAAACTTCTCTCGCACCACACAAAAAGATTTGTCAGTCGTACGAGAGGAATTGATTACACATTTTATTGCCACTGGCTCTTTACATTACATAAATGCACAAAACTGTCTCTAATACATCACACATGAATACACAGAATTTCCTATCACTAGTCGTCCCTAGCCCTACTGCTTAATCTATCTACTCATCTAAAGAAATACGCATCGACGCTAAGCGATGTGTTCCCTACGAAGTCTGTCCCCCGTCTGACGATTCTCCCCGTGCTGATTACACAGTACGCGGAAGGACCTCGTGCGTACTTCGGCTTTTGCGTGCTACATCATTCAACACGCTTAGAGTAGTAGTCTACTCTTGAGTTCTATTCTAGTGCTTCGTGTCTATCACCTTGGCGTGATTATACCGTGACCAGAGTGCTTACTCTCTGGTTGACACTTCCGTGTCTCATGAGAGAACTGTTTACAGTTCCCCTCCCTATCTACTTCCTACACCTACCCTGCCCTCATGTTGGGGCACTGGGTTACCTCTATTCTACTTGAGGTAGACCACTCGTTCAGGGTGGTCTTCCCTTCTATCTATTTTAGTCTTTGACACACACCCTCCCCTCCTGTGTTGCGTTACAAACTTTGACTCCTGGTTGTGACGCGAGAGGTTTCTAAAAATTAGTGTATCTAATTTTTGTCAAAGACTACTGATAACCTGGTTCTGGGTAACTCAATAGACCTCTACTGACTATTGTCACAATGTAGTATTAATTTACTTGGCTACTGGTGATCGCCACAAACTTGTCTGGTTGGCGTGAGCCCTCTTCTCAATCGCAATATTATATTTATTAGAGGTTTGTCTGAACCGGACCATTGTCTTATAAGACCTGCCCTCAAATAGCAAATTAACTCACTACCCATACAAAGTTGATTTTCTTAGGATCAACACACGAATTGCTTCATGTCCCCTATATAATATTAAACAACCCTTGCACAAGCTGTGTGCGACAGGATTTACCTATCTCGCTTCCGCGTGTAAAGTTATCTTTCACTGTTAATTTAGTGTTTCGCTGTCTATTGTGTCCCCTGACCCGGAGTTATCTTCCTTGTTCTAAAAATTGTATGCACTTTACATGTTTGTTTTTCTGATTGTTTGCGTGTTTGGATCTAACTAATATTATAATTTATCTTCTAACATGTGTGTCTGTCCATAATTTGTATGTAAGTTAGTTTTCAAGTGCCATAATTCGGTTAAATGTGATCACAAACAAGTGTATACCACTAATTCGTGACTACGTTTCCGTCTTATGATACTTAAAATACTTTTTCTAAGGTCTAATGTAATTATGGCTAACACAAAACTACACACAACACATTCGAGACAGCATATTTCAACACTGAAAACAAACGCTTGACGCAGACAAATAATAAAAGTCGCGTTGAGCGGCAGAAAAAAATCCGCTGGTTGTCTTCACTCTTCATTCTATCTTTTCCATTTTCTCTCATTTTCACACTTCTGTCACACATTTTTTATCCTCCCAGTTATCTAAAAACCTTGAAGTGACCCTGTACAAGTTTGGCTCAGTTTGAAAAGAGTTGAGCTTAATGACTGTGCGTAACTTACTGCACTAGTCATGTATTTTAAAAATATTTACATGGATGAAATAGGGTTGATAGTTTGTATCCTTATAATACTAAACACTAAATTCTACTGAGATACTAATACTAATTCTATAAATATATATATTCTAATTTGTTGCACAAAATTAAACTAATTTAAGGGAAGTAATCTAAGTAACTAAAAAATGAAAATGATGTGCGATGAGTTATGTACCTTTCTGAAATGAATAATGTGAAATATAACAAAATTATAAATAATGGGTTATTATTAAAAAAAAATAAAAATAATAAAAATTAATAATTTTAGTATACATGGTGAAATGTATAATCCTTTTATCCTATAAGGTCTAAACTACTTTTAATTCTAAATGATGAGGTTGTTAAAGTGTTTATTAAGATGGAATTAAATAATGTGAAATGAAATGTACTAACTGGTACTGTTTCTATCTTAACTTTTTATCCTCGTCTTTAATTAGCTATTATTAAATTTAAAGTACTATCCTAAGTAAGTGGGTAAATTAGTGATTTATCTAAACTACAGGGGAAAAAAATCTATTATATTCCCTAAATCTAATCTAGATCAATATTAAAGTAACTAATCTAACTATATTAAAAACATGTTATAATACATATCACAATAAATAAATATATATACATGGTATTTAACTACCTCAGGTTAGTGGTTGCCATAATGTTCAGAAATTGCTTTCGTTGGCACAGTTCATAGATACACAATTGTCCTGGGTATATTAAATACACTACACAGTCATACTTGTGTTTTATGGGTATTCTTCCACTCGTAGAGTCTGCTGGTGTCGTAGACATGTATATTCTTGTCTGTTATTTATGTATTGTTCTGACACTGTTCTTCCATGATTCACACAGGTGATTCACCGGAACACAAATGTAGCATAGTAAGTAATGAGTTGTCTATATACACACGGTGATTCACT
Organism: Cepaea hortensis; assembly: GCA_963921405.1. NCBI lineage: Eukaryota > Metazoa > Mollusca > Gastropoda > Stylommatophora > Helicidae > Cepaea > Cepaea hortensis. Next base: position 119,690,600 of record OY992883.1, read on the forward strand.
TGTTCTTGGAGCACAGTTCTTATTCTGCTGTCTACGCACATGGTGGTTCACTGTTTTTAGCACACAGTCCTCATCATGATGTCTATGTATTACATAGTATATGTTACACAGGATATTTTAAGTGTACTAAATTACCTTATCTTACATTACATTTTCATGTGGCGTATCAGGTATTTCTACCTCAGATGGTCGACTAAGGGTATCAGCAAGAATGTTGTCCCTACCCTTAATATGCTCTATACTAAAAGTATAATTTTGTAATATTAACGACCACCTGTAGATGCGGTCATTGCGATGCACCCCACTTTGTATGACAGTGATTGGGGAGTTGTCGGTCTGTACTACGAAGTGATCACCCGCTAGAAATCGATGTAACTTGATAGTGTTGAGTTTTAAGGTTTGTGTACTGTGTGTGCTGAATGTGTGGCGTATTTCCAAGCGTCACGAGTTGGGATAACCTCAATCATGAACTACTGCACTGTGTGCAATACATGATCAGGCATTCCAAGTAGTGGTGCTTAGATGTATCCTAACTGCTAAACTAAGTATATTAACTCACTATTAAACTAAGTACTACACATGTATTCACACATTAGACAAGTCATGCAATTTACATGAAAGACGCAGACAAATTAAAATAAATACGGTTTGCGTACAATTTGTCCGCCAAGTGATCGTTCTCTCATTTAATCCATTCACACAGTCATTCACTCACCTTTCATTCAAAATAGTATTTGGTTAAAATATATAATTAAAGATGAGGTAAGTGTTATTGCCCTTAGAAAAAATGGGCTAGGCGATATTTGCCATTTAAGAAAATACGTACTTCTTGTACGATGACTCAAAAATGGGTTATAATTTAAATAGAGACAATTGTATAGGACGGTTCTTTAGCCTAGGAATGGTACCGCCTGTAATATTAATGTCGAATATGTACAAATTACAGGTTAATACAATTTATATACAACAATAATGGAAATATAATACATATTTAATCCTAAACTAATTAATTAATTAAATCCAACGATGATGTGCGCGTTGTCCTCCTGTTGTTAGCGTGTTATGCCATGAATGTTAAAGTTAGTCTGGCTGTCTCTTGAGTGTTGTAGTCGATGTCGTTCTGTTTCGGCTGTTTGTAAAGTTACGTAGTAACAGCAAGTATGGAATGTTCTTAATGTCCCATATAACGAGTTCTTACAGAATTCGGAGTTAGTTCGCTGGTTGATCTTATTGGTTGACACAAACACAGTTAATTTTTCTTGCTGGAATCGTTCTAGCGCTTAGGCACTTGATGGTATAGTTCTCAAAGTAACGTATCATGTTCTTGGGTGTCGTAATTAAACTAATCACTGAGAGTACTCTAGCAGGTGTAGAGTTACACTGTCATATGCAACCGACTAAAAGTATCACAGTTTATAGTATGGCTAATGGTCGATGTGATCAGAGTCATTCTACTGGCGCATTTATTTGCCGTGATAAAAGGTCAGCCATAATGTTGTCGGTGCCTCTGATATGGCGGATTTCGAAGTCGAAATCTTGAAGTAGAAGACACCATCTTTGTAGCCGATGGTTTTTAGGCGACCCCTGGTTAAGGACCAATAATGGCGAACTGTCAGTGAGGACCACAAAGTGACTCCCCAAGAGGAACTTAGATAATCTCAATATACAGAACAATAGGCTCAAACACTCTAATTCAACTGTGGCATACCGAGTCTCAGCCTTCTTTAGTTTGCGGCTCACATAGAGAATTGGGTGTCTTATGCCATCCACTTCCTGCATCAAGCATCCTCCTATTGCGATAGCGCTCGCATCTGTGGTCAAAATAAAGGGTAAATTTATGTTGGGTAATCGTAAGACTGGTGGATTAGAAAAAATATGTTTCAATCTACACATTGCATCATCTAAGCTGGTACTTTTACAAATTTTTGATGGATGATTTTTAGTTAACATATCGGAGAAGATTGAGGTGAGTTCTGCCCAATGTGGAATGAATTTAGAGTAATAGTTAATAAGGCCAAGTAAACTTCTAATCTGTTTCTTGGTGGTAGGCACTTCTAGATTAAGGATCTTAGAAACAATTTTATCATCTGTCAACAATTTGCCTTCAGAAATTCTGTGACCAAGGAAGTCTATTTGTGTATAACCTATTTCAACCTTGGAAGGTTTGATAGTAAGTCCAAAAAGAGAGATTTGGTTGAAGACTTGTTTGAGGGTAAGTAGGTGAGAAGTCATATCAGAAGAATGGACGCATATATCATCAATATAGGCTACTACATCTTTCATTCCGTGTAATAACAATCTTGTTAGTCTCACAAATGTGGCCGGTGCGTTCTTGAGCCCAAACGGAAGATATAGCCATTCGTACAAGCCGAGAGGTGTTGCGAATGCTGTTATATGTCTACAAGAAGGGTGTAGTGGAACTTGCCAATATCCTTTCGCTAAATCGGTCTTGGAAAATAAGGATGATTGAGCCATATTTAAGATAAGATATTCACAGCTGTTCATTGGCTCTGCATCCGTTGTTGTTCTTGTATTTAATACTCTATAGTCGATGCACAAGCGGATTGTCTGGTCCTTTTTTTTTACCAGAACTATCGGTGACGAATATTGAGACATCGATTTTTGAATAATGCCATTTTTCTCTAAATCTAAAATTTCTTTATCTAAATTAGATCTGTAATGGAGAGGAATAGAATATGGTCTACATTTGACCGGTCTCAGATCTGTCAGCACAATTGAATGTGTTATTTTATCAGTGCGTCCAGGTTTGTTAGAAAAGATAGATTTATACTCGTCAAGGATAGTCAAAATGTCTTGTCGCCGTTGTTGTGTCAAAGTGTCAGAGATATGTATGTCATTTATACTTCCGTCGTCAGTCATGATTGGTACAGGGATTTCAGTGTTGTCCACGTCTGTCTGATTTATCACAGATGCTACTGTTTGTAAATTGTCTTCAATGTCATTGTCGTCGTCGTTGAGATCAATCGTTGTCAATATGTTGTCAAATTTGTCGTCGTTGTCGATATCACCGATTGTCGGTAATGTCCATATGTCTTCGTCGTTTTCGTCGTCGTAAGAGTGTGTCGTTAACGATGCTTCGTTTGTCGAGGTGTCATTTCGTTGGGAAATTGTCGTTTCGTCTCCGTCACCAGTTCGTTGAGTCAATTCATTTGTCCCATCGTCCTGTCTAACATAATATGGTTTCAACATATTTATATGGAATATTTTCAGCTTTCCATTTAATGAGATTTCGTAATCTACTTCTGAAATTCTTCTAATGATCTTAAAAGGTCCCTGCCAAGAGGTTGACAGTAAATCTCTTTTGTCAGGTAGGAGTAGTAAAATATCCTGACCTGGATTTAGCACAATTGTTTTTGCACCTCTGTTGGCGTACTGCCTGTATTTAAAACCTTTCTCCTGTAGTGATGTTCTGGCCAATATACAGGAACGTATGATTTTGTCTCTGGTATCAGTGACCAAATCATAGGTAGAAATGGGAAGTTGGATATCTACAGGTTGTGATATGATCTCTTTATAAATGGTGAGAGGTCCTCTTGGGTTCGCTCCATACATCAATTCGAAGGGAGAGAACCCTGTACTGGATTGTGGGACTTCTCTATATGCGAACAGCACCGTTGTGAGAAGTATGTCCCAATCGGCTGGATTTTCAGCTGTCACTTTAGATAGCATATGTTTCAAGTCCCCATTTAGTTTCTCGCAGATACCATTTGCGGCCGGTCGATAGGGACTGGTGAAACACTGCTTGATGCCTAGTAACTTAGTTACTGATTGGGTGGCATTCGATATGAACTGGGTTCCTCTATCAGAAATGATTTTCTCCGGGAAGCCAAAACGGGAGAAAATGTTTAGTAATATGTCCGTCACATCCTTAGAGGAGATAGATCTTAATGGAAGCATTTCGGGCCACCTTGTACACAAATCAATAAGAGTAAAAATATATCTATTGCCCTTATTTGATATGTGATTCAACGGACCTACTAGGTCAACTGCCACGAATTGGAAAGGCCTCGAGGCAGTTGTCGTTGATTGGACTTCTGCTGTAGGGTTTTTCCCCTTTTTCACCAGTTTCTGACATATATCACAAGATCTACAGAAGGTTTTTATATCTTGGCAAAACTTTGGCCAATAAAACTGGGTGAGGACCCTAGCCCTGGTCTTTTCATACCCCATATGACCTCCAAAAGGGGAGTCATGGGCTATTTTTAGAACTTTGTTTCGATGTGCTTGTGGTAACAGTACTTGCTGTATCGTGGTCTGCTTTGTTGTGTAAAATCTAGTTAAGATGTTGTTCTGTAGCTTAAATGTCCACGATGCGTTCTTTGTTAATTTTGGTTTAAGTCCTACTAACTTAAAGTATGGTGCAAGTGTAGGGTCATTTTTCTGTTCATTTCCAAAATTGATGTTAGTTGAGTTTGGCGCTATTATTTCTAATGATTCCTATAGTTGGTCAGTGTTGGTTTTATGGGTTGTCTGTCGTGTTATTGCATTCGTGTGTTGTGTGTTTTGTTGCACATTTACAGGCTTGGTACTTGGTACATCAGTAGCATCCTCAATTCGAGGTTTTCATTTGGTCGTATCGCTCACAGATTCGACCGCCCCTGCATTGTACACCTCGGTGAATTCTTTCTGAATTACCTCAGTGGTTGTCTCCCTTGATCTTTTGGCAGATTGAGACAAGCATGAATGGTGTTTCTCTATAGCATCGCTGTTTGTGGGGGGAATACCGTTTTTATGCTCCCAATCTCTGATTTCCTTCTCAGAGCATGCTCGTATGTTGGGCAAATTCCCAAGTATAATATCAGCGACTGGATTTTCAAGGATTGCGCACAATACTTGTCCTGATATGAACGGTGTTCGAATTTCGACCAGAGCAAGGGGGTATTTCTCTATAGTACCTGAGAATGTGCGACAAGTGACATGTTTGTCTGTGTAGTCTTTAGTGTCTATTAATGTTCTCTTTATCCCACAGAGCGTTGCGCCGGAATCACGAATTAATGTGCACTTTTTGTTGTTTACAAACCCTGTAGAAAAAACTAGCTTGCCTGTAGATGACAAAGCCGCGTTGGCTGTTTCATTTGAAATAGGGATAGTGTGGCCACATAGTAATGTTGTGTCAAGTTGGAACTTCGTACAGGTGTTACACTTACTGTCTGTAATGGTGTCAATAATTTGTACAGCATTTCCAAGCTCGCTTTCATTGTCGTGTTGATTATTACAATCATTCAGTGATTCAATCTCTTCGTCTGACGACGTTTCCACTAGTGCGGCATTGGCTTGTTTCAATAACTTTCGGCCATCACAAAAGCGACTATAGTGGCCAAAACTGCGGCAAAAAAAACATTTGACCGCTCTCTGGTAAGCATTGCGCTTGGTCTTCTGTTTCTCCACCATCATCTTGAGGTGGTGAGGGTAGTTCGGAGATTTGTCGCACATAGAGCCACTGTCGTGATTCAAACCGCAATACTGGCATTTAACAAGTTTACTGACATTGGAGCGAGGTTTGAATTTACTCTCTGTTTGTTTGGAGTATTTGGTGTTCACTACTGCAGCTGCTGTATCGTTGTGACTTATGTTCAGCTGTAAAATATCCCTATTTGCTGTGAAAAATGCATTCCCCTTTGCCTCTATTTCCTGAATACTTTTGCAATCCATTTGTTTTAAGAACTTGGCAAAAGGTGTGGGGATGGTGCTAACTATTTTGTCTATAATAATAAGCTCTTTAAGTTTGTCATGGCTATTGTTGGTTTTAGCCGAGTTGATCCATTTTGTGCATACGTCTTGAACTGTACTGACATAATCTATAAAGGTTTGGTTTGGTTGTGGTGATAATTTGGCAAATTGTTGCTGGTAACCTGCAGTATCTAAAGAAAAATGTTGGAGAATGCGTTGTTTTAAGTAATCATAGTCTTTTCGCATTTCCTGTGGTACTGTCTCTATTACTTTTAGTGGTTCAAGAGCTAAGTTCCTCATTAGAATAAATGCCCAATCTGATTTAATGATCTTATGGTAGGCCATGAGACACTCGAAATTTTCCAAGTAGGCGCTGATGGAATCTCCTGAGCAGAACGCCTTCACGAGGCCTTTATACTTATTATATTTTTGTTCTTCCTCTTTGCTTCTTAGCTTATTTATCGATATTTCTGCGTTGGATTCAAGCTCCATCTGTTTTAGTTTCACTTGTGTCTCAGCATTTAATTGGGCTTGCTTGGCCGCCGCGTCGAGCTCCATTTGTAATTTCTTTTCTGCTGCCTGCATTTGCATTTTCTTTTCTTCGGCCTCCATTTGCAAATTCTTTTCTGCTGCCTGTATTTGCATTTTCTTTTCTTCGGCCTCCATTTGAAATTTCTTTTCTTCTCGTTCTATCGCTCTTTCTTCACGGGCAATGTTTTCTGCGTGCGTTTTCTGTGCCCATTCTGACAATTTCTCTTCTTTATAACCTAACTTTATTCCTTGCTCAATGCATTTATCTAAGGTAGACATTTTGTGTTTTACTTGTTTGTAATGTTTATAAAGTTAAATCCCTTAGAAAAAATGTTGTGTAGTCGAAAATTTGGTTAACTCCCTTACTTATTAATGTGTAAATCAAAATGAAAGGTTATGTTGGTGACAAGGTCATGAATATGCAACCAAATCAATATGAAACAACATAATACATTGATGAAAGATGAGAAGTACAGCTTAGAGTTACAATGGGTATGACATGAAACTTAGCTTTCAATCAGAGAACTCGCCGATGTTGTCCCAGAAAGCTTGTCTTGTACTCTCGCCACTGATGTAAAGGTTACATAGGTTGCACGCGCCACTATTCGCGGAACAATCTGCTCGTAGAGTGAGAAAACATTAGTAACAGTCAAAAAATGTCACAGTCATGTCAAAAATAGTTTACAAATCACAATATTGAGACACACTGCTTAGGCACTGCTGAGATACTGCTGAGGGACTCAGATTAATCCTATTTTATTGCTAGATAGCTACTAATTTTTGTAAACTTGTAAGTTAACAATTCTTTTGGTTTAAACAACTCAATGTGATATGATCAATTAAGTAATTTTACATGGCAATTAATAGTTATTTCACAATAGATTTTATGCCAAAACCGGAAAACTAGCCCCCAAAAAGCCTGTCATAGTCTTGCTCGTATCTAGGTAACTAAACTTGGGTTCATACAGGCAACAATAAATCTGTTCACTATGAGATCGAATATTTATTGTGTATACATATACAGTATGCGTTGGCGCATATTACATATCACAGCTGGTTAACATCAAACACATAGTTATCATTCAACAGTCTAGCAAACTATCTAGCCTATGTCTATATATCTATTGTTATCTATAGAGTCCCTCAAAGGCAGGCCCTGTTGCCTCTCTCAAGTCCGTCTGTCCTCTGCCGGTCCACACGTGTCCCATTCCGACACGGGTGGTAACTCTGTCCGAGTTCCTCGTGGACCCCGCAATAGGCGGGCCACATCAGTGTCCACGGAACCCTGGACTCATTGACCAGTCCTTCTAGAAGGCTCTAGATTACTCGGGCTCTGCGTGACTCTGTTCTCTCCCTTGGGCTGGAGTTGCAGCCCTCTAAATAATATATCTAACGGTGAGGCGGTGACAAACTTCCTTACTGAATAGATGACACTTAGGGCTTCCAACTCTGATATGGAATATCTGGACTCAGCAGGTGTGATCTTGCGGCTCACGTAGCAAATTGGATGGAAGATGCCATCGTAGACCTGGCCTAGTACTGCAGCGATGGAAATCCTGCTGGCATCTGTCGTAAGATAATAAACGAGCCTAGGATTAGGCAAATGCAGGATTGGTACATTACTAAATAGGAGTTTCAATTTTGACAATGCAGAAATTAATAATGCATCTTTGACATCTAATTTTACTGATGCTTTCAAAACATTTGAAAATACACTTGTGATTTCAGCTAAGTTCGGTATGAACTTACTATAATAATTTACTAAACCCAAAAGGCTCCTGACCTGCTTCTTTGTTGTAGGCATGGTCAGGTTCATAATTTTAGTAACAATTCTATTGTCAGTTTTTAGTTGTCCTTGTGAAATGACATGACCCAAAAAATCAATGTCTTGTAGGCCCAGTTCAACTTTGCTCGGTTTGACAGTGAGACCGAAGAGTCGCAACCTATCGAAGACATGTCTTAGTTTCAGTAAGTGTGTTGTCCAGTCGTCTGTATGGACACAAATATCATCTATATATGTCACCGTATTCGTCACTCCATGTAGTAAATCTCTAGTTAGGCGTACGAAAGTGGCAGGAGCGTTACGAAGTCCGAAAGGAAGAAACCACCACTCGTAAAGACCTAAAGGTGTTGAGAATGCAGTAAGATGGATGGATTGAGTCTTCATAGGGACCTGCCAATATCCCTTAGTAAGGTCTAATTTAGAGAAGATTTTGGAGGTGGACATATCAAGGATAAGATCTTCGCAGGAAGGAATTGGTTCTGCGTCGATCTTAGTGACATTGTTGAGTTTTCTATAGTCCACACAGAGACGAATTGTGGAGTCTTTTTTCTTGACCAAGACGATTCGAAAGGAGTACTCAGATGTAGATTTCTGGATGATTCCACTAGCTTCTAAATTAAGAATTTCCTTATTTAGACTTTCTCTGTAGCTAAGTGGGATCGAGTACGGCCTGCATTTGATAGGCTTAGAGTCCGAAAGAAGGATGGAGTGCTCGATCCTGTCCGTCCTACCTGGAATGTCGGAAAATATGTCCTTATATTCCGTCACTAGTTCTATTGTCTGTCGTCGTTGTTCTTCTGTTAGTCCCGGTTCTAACCGTATACAATCTAATGTCGCAGTCTTGTCTACAATTGGAACAGGTAGTTCCATCCCGTCGTCGTCTACCTGATTCAGTACGGTTGTGGTGCTAAGTGCGTTTTCTGTATGCTCACTAGGTGTATGCATATTGTCGGCTTTGCCAGTCTCGCTAACTAGTGTAGTTGCGTTGTGTATGTCCGTCGTCTTATCAATAGGTGTGGGTGCATTGTGTTCGTCTGTCTCTAATTCTGTCTCTTGTCGTGAAAAGTAGGGTTTCAGCATGTTGATATGAAATATCTTTAAGTGTCCGTTTATCGATATTTCATAATCGACATCTGAAATTTTTCGTACCACTTTGAATGGCCTTTGCCATGAGGTCAATAATAAATTCCGTTTGTCTGGGAGTAAAAGCAGTATGTCTTGATCTGGTTCAAGATTAATAGTCCTCGCACCTTTATTTGCGTATTGGCGGTAGATTTGACCCTTCCTCTCCAAAGCTGCCTTAGCTATGATACACGATTTCATAATTTTATCTCGTGTTTCTGTTACCATTTCATAAGGTGTTTTAAGGGTTGGAATTTCAATCGCATTAGTTACTAACTGATGGTAAATTGTTAGGGGTCCACGTGGGTTAGCCCCATATACTAATTCAAACGGTGAGAAACCCGTGCTTGAATGGGGAATCTCCCGATAGGCGAACAGCACTGTTGGCAACAGTATATCCCAATCAGCTGGGTTTTCTGCTTTCACCTTAGCCAGCATATGCTTTAGGTCTCCGTTAATTTTCTCTACTATTCCATTGCTGGCTGGATGATAAGCTGTTGTAAAATGCTGTTTAATTCCTAACATTTTCGTAAGGGCTTGCGTTGCAGCCGATATGAATTGGGTTCCATGGTCGGATAAGATGGTACGTAGAAATCCGATTCGTGAGAACAAATGTAGAAATACATTGGCAATATCTTTGGAGGTGATGTATTTCAAAGCTACTGCCTCAACCCACCTTGAACATAGGTCTACTAGCGTTAAGATGAAGCGATTTCCTTTGCTGGACACCTGGTTCAGGGGTCCAACAATATCTACTGCCACACTCTCAAATGGCCTAGAGGCCAGTGTTGAAGGTTGTACTTCAGCTGTAGGATGTTTACCCTTACGTACTAGTTGTTGACAGACATTACATGAACGACAAAATACTTTTATGTCATTACAAAAACCTGGCCAATAAAAATGAGCCTGAATTCTGGCCCTGGTTTTGTCGTATGCAAGGTGACCAGCAAACGGTGACTCGTGTGCAATCTTTAACACAGTTTGGCGGTGTTGTACAGGTAACACCGTTTGCTGAATCTCATGGTTGCCAGTTGTATAATAACGAGTAAGAATACCATTATTAAGTCTAAAGAACCATGGTGCGTTTTTTGTTACTTTGGCTTTTTCTTTTAATAGTTTTAGATATGGAGACACACTCGGATCAGCTTTTTGCTGGTCTATGAACTTTTGTCTGGTGGTATCATCCGTGCTAGTTGGTGATAGCAACAGTAGTCTTTCTTCCTGTAGTGTGTCTTGCTGCTTAATAGTATCTGCTCTGGTTGTTGCATTAGCTGCATTTAATTTTTCCCATGCAGCTATTTCTTCGTTAGTGCAATGCTTCATTTGGGGTAAGCATCCCAAAATTAAATCAGTACAAGGGTTATCTAAAATAGCACATGTAAAGGTACCAGAAAGGAAAGGAGTGTTAATACGGGCTCTTGCCAACGGGTAAATTTCAATATCACCCGAAAAGGTTCGGCATTTGATTGAGTCACCTGTATAATCATTTGGATTTACCAGTTCCTTTCTCAGACCGATAAGAGTGCTCCCACTGTCAAGCAAACATTGGCATGGTATTTCGTTGACCAATGCATTGTGGAACACCAAATTGCCTCTGGAGGCTAATGCTGCATTTACACTCTCAGTGGAGAATGGTACTGTATGTCCACATTCTAATTTTCCGTCTGCATGAAATTGGTGACATCGCTCACAACTGTCAAAGCTTAATATATCGTTTACACAACAAACATCTTCAGATTGATTAACAGGTAATTCATTCTCGACCACACATTCAGTCTCACTCCCACTATCAGAAGATGTATCAATCAAAATTGCACTGTTGGCCTTCATTCTTTGGCGGCCTAGGCACTTATTGGAATAATGCCCGTAGCTAGAACAGAAGAAACATTTGACTGCACGCCTGTATGCGTTTCTCTTGTTTTGTTGTTTCTTAATGACCATCTCGAGATGTGTCGGATAGTTTGGTGATTTATCACAACATAGCGTAAGTATCATGAAAAAGTTGGCAATACATACATTTAGGAAATTTTTGATCTTTCTTGTCGACTCTCTGAAATGGTTTTTTATTGCTACGATAGCTTTTAGGTTGGTCCTTAACAAAAGAGACTATTTCAGAGTCGATGTTTGATGTTTTAAAAATTTCTCTATTCGAGGAAAAATATGCGGAGCCTTTCTTCTCGAATTGTTCTATTGTTTCGATGTCTGACTGCTGAAGGAACTTAGCGAAAGGAGTTGGGACTGTGGATATGACTTTATCCATTGTTATTAAGTTCTTAAGTTTCTCATAGTCCTTTCCTATTTTTGCTGCACTAAGCCATCTATTCAGCACGCTTTGGACATTCGAGACATAATCGATGAAGGTCTCACTTGGTTTTGGTTTTAAGTTAGAAAACTGCACTTGATACCTAGGGGCATCAAGTAAAAAATGTTGCATTATCCTATCATGAATGTACTGATAGTTAGATCTAAGATCAGTTGGTATTGATTCAATAACTTTAAGGGGCTCCCCACTGAGGTTTTTCATGTAGATCATGGCCCACATATCGATTGGTACTTGATGGTATTTAAGCTGATATTCGACATTTTCTGTCCAAGCTGATATGGAATCTTCTTTACAGAATGGCTTAATAATATTTTTGTATTTATTAAGTTTATTCTCTTCTTGCTGACTCTTTAGTTTTGTAGCGGAGATCTCTGAGTGTGAATCTACTTCCATACCTTTCATCTTTAATTGTGTGTCTGATTCAATCTGTATTTGTTTTTCTTTCACTCTTGCCATTTCATCTATCTCTCTTTGCTTCAACTCTCTCTCCTGATCTAATTGTTTTTGCTTTAATTCTCTCTCCTGATCTAATTGTTTTTGCTTTAACTCTAATACTTTTTGTTTAATCTCCTTATCTTGTTCTAACTGTTTCTGTTTTGTTTCTTCAGCTAATTGTGCAATCTCCTTCTGGTGTTGTCTTTCTTGTTCTCCAATCTCCTTCTGATGTTGTCTATCTCGTGCACGTTCGTCTCTCTCAGCATCTTTTACTTCCCTAAATTTTTGATCAGCATATTGCTCTAATTCCTTCCCTGTGTGTCCTAATACCTTGCCTGCTTGTATGAAATCCGCTAAAGTTGACATGTTGTTGGATAATTAGCTAGAGGTCGATAGGTACTCAAATATTTATTCAGGTATATTAGCTATGTTGAGTTTTTAAATGCCTGTATACAAAAAATATTATCAGATTACACCCTGAAAAAGATATGCATTATTAATTATATTGCATTCAAAATAATTTGAGTATACTCAGCAATCCAGAACACTCAGGTACATTCGTTTGGCACCTCAGGTACAATCGTTTGGCACCTCGACATACACCTTGCGTTGCTCTTATACACCGCTCTTGTTATACCTGGTTTATAAGAGCATCAATAATTAACTATTATTAAACGACATATGACTTTAGACATTTGTTTGACATTTACAATCACATGCCCCCGGACAACACAATGTGGTATAGTTAAAGTAAATGTCACTTCCTGTCTTCCACTTTTATCCTAACCAGTCATCGTTCTAAAGTCTTCTGCGTTCCCTAACTATTGCTGTTTAATTTATGAAAGTGCTGTGCAGACGGAATCTTATTTGCATAAAGAAAGTAGTGCCATCGTGACGGTAGAAAATAGAAAAAGGCTACAAATAATTAAATAAACGCTTTGAAATAAATATAAAGGTAATAATAATGTTTAAATAAATAAATATATTCATTAAATAGATTGTATAACCAAATAATATTCAATATAAGCCAAAGATTCAGGCGAGCAGCCGCTTGGCGATTTGTAAACAATCTGTTTCTGATTGCAAATGGCGTAGGGCAGCTGTTTGTCAACCGCGATACGTCACAGGCGCAGCGCTATTTTTAGATTGGAAAAATCGATATTGTCGCCGGCTCATTTTTTTTTAATGTATTGCTCCGCCGTGAATCATATTTGATAAATACTCATAAATAAATCAATAATTGTAGAAATAAATGATACAACACTATAATAATAATACTTACAGATCAGAAGAAAACATGTTCATACAGTACAAACATTTCAATAAGCATAAATAAATTTTAATCGGTCACGATGGGCACAGCTCGCAACTTGTTCTAGTCTGCACACGCCATTTTACACTAACACAAATTAAACCCTGTGATAAACTGACAGTAATACTATTCTAGAGCCGTGGGTGAGTGTTTTAGCTTGAACAATTGTCCAAGCCACACTTCTGACACCACTTTTATCCTAGCCTGTCATCAAGCGATGCTACAGGCATTATGGGATAAACTTCTCTCGCACCACACAAAAAGATTTGTCAGTCGTACGAGAGGAATTGATTACACATTTTATTGCCACTGGCTCTTTACATTACATAAATGCACAAAACTGTCCCTAATACATCACACATGAATACACAGAATTTCCTATCACTAGTCGTCCCTAGCCCTACTGCTTAATCTATCTACTCATCTAAAGAAATACGCATCGACGCTAAGCGATGTGTTCCCTACGAAGTCTGTCCCCCGTCTGACGATTCTCCGCGTGCTGATTACACAGTACGCGGAAGGACCTCGTGCGTACTTCGGCTTTTGCGTGCTACATCATTCAACACGCTTAGAGTAGTAGTCTACTCTTGAGTTCTATTCTAGTGCTTCGTGTCTATCACCTTGGCGTGATTATACCGTGACCAGAGTGCTTACTCTCTGGTTGACACTTCCGTGTCTCATGAGAGAACTGTTTACAGTTCCCCTCCCTATCTACTTCCTACACCTACCCTGCCCTCATGTTGGGGCACTGGGTTACCTCTATTCTACTTGAGGTAGACCACTCGTTCAGGGTGGTCTTCCCTCCTATCTATTTTAGTCTTTGACAGTTACGATAACCATTGTCGCCATCATTATGATTATCGGCTCGATATTTTCGAGTTAATAATCTACCCAAAGTATTTCAGGATCCTCGCCGGTGCTACGGAGTTCGTGCACTGAGCTGAGTTTCTCCGGACTCAGGTTTGAGTTAGGAGAACGGAGCACTTATTGGTTGCACTCGTGGGCCGTGATGTTGATCCATCAACTAAACTAAATGATTGTCTGCTGCACCTGTCAAAGACACAGATGAGGGGTTAAAAGTAGAGGAAAGGAAGTGGGTTACACAGACGAGACAACAACATCACCAAACAGCACCGAATTTAGCTAAACCAAGTGTAAACAAACCTCACCTAGATGGTGCAGAATTTCAGGCTGCCCTTGTTGGTATTGGAATGATGATAGTTCTCTTCCAATCTTTTGGCCATATACCATATGTCTTTTCAGATATTGGGTGATAGATGTTTATGCTTTCTTCTCCTCCCGCTCTAATTAGATCGGCTGGTATCTCATCACATCCATACAATTCCATCTAATAAGGGTTCAGGTTTTGTCCCTGCTATCATTGGTTCAAGCATTTCATTCATATCCTCAAATCATTCATATCATACACGCCACTGCAGTATTCCTGTAATCTTTCTAGAATTTTTCTAGATTCTATTAGGGTATTTCCCAACTTGTCACATATAACATTTAATTAAAGTTGAAAATTTCTTGGCAATAAATTCGTTTCTTTGGACGTTTCGTAACCTCTCACATTCTTGTGATACTGCTCTATTATCCAATTCCAATTTTCGAAAAAAAAAAATAAAATAATTCCAAATCCGGTCCCGTCTAACCTGCTTCCTCAGCGGTGGTTATTTTTTTAGAGCCGTGGTTTTTGTGGGTTCATTCACCCTGATTGTTGTCTTGTGCGCTCTTACGAGTGAGTCCTAACTCGGACTGGTTACTTTTGGTTTGTATCTGTGACGTCAGCTGGGGGGTTGGTGGCGGCTGTCCTTTGTGCCTGTCTCCTGGTGGTTTCTTTTGTTAGTGGCAGTTTCTGGCTCTTCTGGGTGCAGTCCTTATAAGGACATTTTATTTGTTCTTTTTGCCTCCTTTTTTGTGTATAGCTCGTAGAAGCTTGTCGATGTTTTCATTTTCTTCCATGCGCCTTTGTTCTCTTTCGAGTTTGAGTTTTTGTTGCCTTTCGATCTCTTCCTCCGTGGTCAGCCATGGGACGATTTCTCCGTCATCTATATAGTATGCCCATGTGTGTACGTAATCCATATTTGAGTCTGGGCATTCTTTATAGGTACGGTAGGGCATTGGTTTTCCCTTGTGTTTCTTGTACTTCTTTTCTTTTTCTTCCATGCGCCTTCTGTATTCCTTGCAACTGAGTTCATGATCCCTGTTCATCTCTGCGATTTCCTCCTCGGTAAATATTGGCGGTATCGGGGCGTCCACTCTGACGTCGTCACGGTGCTCATCTCGGTTTTCTTCGGATGTCTGATATTGGCTTCCCTTTGACTGTTTCGGGCGTCGTGGTTGGGATGCAGGCGGTATTAGCTTGCGGTTCAGGATGGGTCTATTGGTTTTCGTCTTGCGGTTTCTCTGTAATTTCTTGTACGGCTTCTGTTGTTTTGTTTCGAAAAAGTTCCATTTCAGCTTTCTGTAGTTCTCGCTCTGATTTAATGGTTTGTAGGATTTCTTCGTTCTCCTTCTTTATCAGTGCCATATGTTCCACTTCTTGTTTGATGTTTTGCTGGATCACCTTCATTTTTGCCAGTAGTTTTTCGTTCTCGCTGGTCAGAGTCGGCGTCAGCAGTGCCTTGACTTGTTCTGCTCTATTCTAGTACAACAATCTTATTTATATTAGTTGTTGTCCCTTCATGTGTTCATTCTTATTTCACGTGTCAAAGATGTATACTTCATCCTGCTGTTATCGGTTTCTCCTCGTTTCTATTTCGGTCCCCATCGTTGTTTTATTAATTCTAACGTATCTAGTGTAATCCGTGGTTTATATTGCTTATTTTTGGTCGGAATTACATCTGTGGCTGCTGTTATCAAGATATCTCTAGCTTGTACTGCCAGTTGATCAGGTATCATTTTCTCCTGTATAGACGTCAAAACCCCAAGACGATCCTTCACTTCTAGGTTGTATCATTTGATATTTGTGTGAGATTAAAACGAAGTGACCTTGGTCCTCGAGTAAGCTTTTTGACCTTTACTTTCACATCTGCTTTTCATAACTGATGGTCTGTATGTCTGTCTGCACTTCGTAGGGGTTTTGCCGATGTTATGCTTGATCTCCATCTTCTTTGTATTAAAATATAATCTATCTGGACTTTGGTAGTACTGTCCGGAGATTTCCAGGTGAAGAGTCTTCTTGGGTGTTATTTAAAAAGTGTTGTGGCTATCGTTAACTCATTTCCTGTGCAAAATTAAATTAATTTGCCACCTGTATCATTTCTGTTTCCGAATCCAATTTTCCTAAAACGTGTCTCTCATTTTCAGCTCTTCCTGCACATATTATTGCATTATTATTGTTATGCCATGTCACAGATTTCCGCGAATTTAACCAGAATGCCTCTCATACAACAAGCAAGTATTCAGACCGAGAGGAATGAGAAGCCAGAGGAAAAAAGATAAAATTACGCTTTTCAGCGTCTATCAAGCTATGGCGCATAATTACACAAGAAGACGGCTGACACTCAAAGCCATCACAGGCTGGATGTTTACAATCGCACATTTAGCACGATTGATGTTCCACCACCCAGAGAAGGGACAGTAAGGCGGGAGATCACATACGGCGTCGCGTAGACGATAGACGGCCTAGACCCGCAGAGAGAGACATGCACACAAGATGTGAAATTAAGACTGAATAGACTGTCCACGGTCAAAAGCGTGAGTGGCCAATCACTTAAGAAGGATTTATGACGAGCTGTAGAGTCTGAACAGTGGAAGGTGTGAACGGACAGGCACCAGGGCCGGTCTTGAAATACACAGGCTAAACCCGCCGCCACATCAGCAAAATCAAAGTTACCCCACAGATAAGAGGATTTGTATAAATGCTCGGGGAGGAAAATCTCAAATCAGACTGGAATATTGTCAGGATCAGGTATGAAGGATTTATATGTATAAATTACATAAATCTGATTTTTATGCTGTTAGAAGTGTCTAGCCCCCGACTTCTTCTTCTTCTTCTTCAGCGTTCCGAACCATTGAGGTTCTTTGCTGCAAATACAATCCGTCTCCATTCGTCTCTCTGGTGGACTACAACCCCCGACTACAGCCTTAAATTTAGGACCTTATTTGGCTGTCTGGTGTATGCTATTTCAATAGTTAGTTAGTTAGTTAGTCTTTCCTCTTGAGCCTAAGGCGACGCATAGGGCAGAAGTCCTGTCTCTCCATGCCTGGCGGTTCGCTGCTACCTGTTGTAGATCTTGGATATTTACTTGGCCATTGAATGAACCTTCTCTAATGATGGTTCTACGCAGGGTCTCTCTTGGTCTTCCCCGTTTTCTTTTCCCTACTGGTGACCATATGAGGGCTTGATAGGGGAGTCTTGACTTGTCCATTCTGAGTACATGGCCGATGTAGTTCCAACGGCGTCTTCTTATGAAATTGGATACTGTATCTTGCTTAGTCTCTTGTCTTATTTGCGAATTGGTTCTGAAGTCTGTCCAGTGGATGTTTAGAAGTCTTCTAAGACATTTGTTCTCAAAATTGTCTAATTTTTTATCTAAAGCTATCGTTGATTTCCAACTTTCACATCCATACGTTAACACTGGAATCACACAAGAGTTGAAGATTTTAAGTTTTGTGTGTTTGCTGAGTGTCTTTGACTTCCAGATGTTTGACAGTTTATTGAAGGCACTAGATGCCAGTGCGATTCTAGATGATATTTCTGGTGTTGAGTCCCCTATTTCAATAAACAATAGTATTTCTCATATGTCTGTAAATAGCATATTGCTATAATTTTGTTATTCTGCTTACACCAGTAGAAACCTCACGTTAGGCAGAAGTTTAACTATGTTTCTATGTTTTGGATATACTGTTGACTTTCATTAGTCTTGTCAGATGTTTGTCACTTCTATCAGAGCTATTAATTTCTCAGTTTGTTGTAAATAATTAAAATACTACATGTTTTGCATTTGTACTACTTATGTAGGAATATATTTCTATGCATAATGCTTATTATATGTTTGATAAATTGAATGTCATAGGTTAACCCATCAGGATGAATAATTGTGTGTTAGTTTTATGAGAGCGCTCATATGCCTATTGTCTAATATCGTAGCAGGCTCTATGTTAGTTAGTTAGTTTTTTTTTTTTTTGGGCATATCCTTTACAGGACATCGCTGTCAACAGCAGCATCTTTCAGCTGTCTGTTGATTTCTTGGCAAGATTACGCTCAGTAGTTTGCCATTGCTTTCTGAGCGGCCGGCTCAGTATCCCGCAAGTCACCAGCGGAGTTCGAACCGCTCCCAGTTCTCTCCCGCTACGAGACTCTGCGTGATAAACGGGATTACGGAGAAAGTGTTGTAAACCCTCAGCCAGAGAGACCGGCAGTTAGTTAGTTAGTTAGTTAATTAGTTAGTCAGTTAGTTAGTTAGTTAGTTAATTAGTTAGTTAGTTAGTTAGCTAGCTAGTTAGTTAGTTAGTTAGTTAGTCAGTTAATTAGTTAGTTAGTTAGTTAGTTAAATAGTCAGTTAGTTAGTTAGTTAGTTAGTCAGTTAGTTAGTTAGTTAGTTAATTAGTTAGTCAGTTAGTTAGTTAGTTAGTTAGTTAATTAGTTAGTTAGTTAGTTAGTTAGTTAGTTAATTAGTTAATTAGTTAGTTAGTTAGTTAGTTAGTTAGTTAGTTAGTTAGTTAGTTAATTAGTTAGTTAGTTAGTTAGTTAGTTAGATAGTCAGTCAGTCAGTCAGTCAGTCAGTCAGTCAGTCAGTTAGTTAGTTAGTTTGTTAGTTAGTTAGTCGACAGATCATCCTCATTGCACATCGAACCATTCAGTCCATAAGTGCTCGGATCCCCTCCTCAGCAAATCCCGCAGCGTGTAGCGGCTAACGACGCCAGTTCTGTGTTGGTTTATCAATCTTCTTTGGCTTCCTGCGTAGTGTTCTTGTTTGGCCACCCCTCTTTTAATTTGCT
Source organism: Cepaea hortensis (assembly GCA_963921405.1). Classification (NCBI taxonomy): domain Eukaryota; kingdom Metazoa; phylum Mollusca; class Gastropoda; order Stylommatophora; family Helicidae; genus Cepaea; species Cepaea hortensis. Next base: position 119,709,746 of record OY992883.1, read on the forward strand.
GTTCTCGCAGTCTGGCAATGGTTGTAGATTCACAGTCATCACTTGGTTCTCGCACAAGTCTTACTTCTCGTAGAGCATTCAGAATGTCAGCCCGGTCCATGGCGCGTCCGCCCTCCACCTTAGCCTTACCTGCGAGCTTGTCAGCCCGCTCATTTCTTTCTACTCCCGCATGCCCTGGCAAGAAGATAAAACTAATCTTTGCCAGCCTAGACCGCTCCAGAGACAGCAACCATTCTCTTTGGATCCACCCCGTCTCTATCCTCTTGATCATGTTCATTGAGTCGCTAAGGAAACATACCCTAGTGAATATCTGTGTCTTGAGCCATTTTATTGCTTTACATACTACCATGACTTCCATAGTCAGGCTACTTGTGGTCTCAAAGAAAGTGTGACTCTTCGCTGGCTGATGAACGAGGGGGCAGAGCGCGTATAGGAATGTCCTGAGTGCAGTGATGTCAGTTCTTAGCTCAACTTAACTCAACTCCACTTTGCCCAGTTTTTTCCCGTATACAAACAGTGGAAAGGAGGCGTCTTACATCTCCTTTGATAGGGTATACCATTACCCGCTAACTTTATTTATTACTAATATGATTATACCATCAATGATCTTTTTACCATAGTGTTATAGTCAATGTTATTGTTGAGATAACAAATCCTTTTATACATTCTCGGATCGTCAAGCACTACATAGGGAGTCTCCCAGACGAAATGGGCAAGCCGATTGTCTCTCGCTCCAAGGTCGTTGGTTTGCTTCCGACTTCATCATCTGGTTCCCGTGTGCAGATTTCTCGGAGACTGAAGGGGTCGTCGATGGAGGTACGGGGTTCGTTACCAGTATGACGCTTCCGGCAGGCCGATCTACGCCCTATACGATCATATGCGGTACAATGAAACCGATCCACTTTCCTGTAAACTCTCAACCCCACTTAAAACAATACACCTACTACCTAATGTGCCTTAATAATTTAGCTCTATAATCAAAATGTTCCAGGCTCCCTGGCGAAGGAGTTAAGGACGCTGTTCGTACTCCCGTATATCCACGTATGAAACACTGCTGCGCGAGATTCGGCAGGGGACACGTCATGTTGGTTTCTTAAGGAAAGGTATGTGAGCCGGTCGTTCAGAAAGAAATGGTAAACTACTGAACGTAAAACTTGCCAAGATATCAACAGCAGATTAAAAATGCTGGTGTTTACAGCGATGTCCTGCAAATAGGATATGGAAATAAAAAAATCAAAATGTAATTTCCATGAGCCAGACTCGACGTCGTCTTACAAACAGCCTTGATTCATCTTTTTTGTTCTATAGTTCAACTCGTCAGTTGATTAGCTCATTGGGCACTACACATAAATCACCTGTAAGTTTGTGCTCGGAGGCTTTGAAAGGACATGTGCGATGAAGTACCTGGGAGTGATATTTGATAGGAGCCTTTTTTCTGAGCACATAGACCATGTGATGATAAAAGCTGGGAGGAGCGTAGCTGCGATGAAGGTAATGGCGGCGGCAAACTGTGAGCAGCAGCACCTCTGCCTCCTATAGCAGTGTGTGATTCTTGTGGTGGTTGAGAATTCCTTGGCCATCCTATCTCTCAGCTGTTCTCAGGTGGAGAGATTGGCAAGATTACAGAACAAGGCTACGCATGTGGTAGCTGGGTGCACACAAGATACCGCATGAAAGACGATAATGTACCTCCTTATTTTGCCTACCATGGCAGGCAGAACATGGATTTGCAGATCGCATGCCTACTTCAAGTCAGTGCAGACACACAGCTTCCATTGCACAATGAGCGCGAGAAAAACGGGCAGCAGGTTAAGATGATGACAATCCTGTATGGAGCGGGTCGTGGAGATTCTTGAATAGATCTGTTCACTTGAGGAACAGAACCTGGTGAAGAATGGGCACAAGTGTCAACAGAGTGCAGTACCTCCTTATCAGTATGCAACCGGCTGAAAAGGGGGTTACAGTTAGTTGCATATCCTTTACAGGACGTCGCAGTCAACTCAAGCATTGTTTGACTGTTCGTGATTTTTTTTTTTTTTTTTTTTTTTTTGGGGGGGGGGGGGTGGGGGGGGGGGCATGTTTACGTTCAGTAGCTTGCCAGTGCTTTCTGAACGAACAGCAATCAAACCATTGTATGAAAACTAACGTAAAGCGCCCTGCTTCCAAATCACCTACAGCTGATTTCAACACCTTGGTTCCATACGTCGGGGAATTGTGAAAGCCGTTCACTGCAGACAGCCACAGCTGCGGCGAGTAGACAGAAGGATAAATGTAACACTTGATCACTATCTATATGTTGTAACTCGTAACGCAGCTGTTTACATGTGAGAATCTGTATTAGATTGTACATAATAATCATCAGGTGCCATGCTGATAAGCCTGGGCGGTTATGTTTCGCCATCTCACACGGTCACCAGAATCAGCTCCGTGTTCTTTTCACGACCATGATATGAGGTCAAGCCATTCAGATATTTACCTTTCTTCCTTTCCCTTAGTCTTTTCCGCTCAAACTTGCCAGTTGTCAGCACGTTTTCCAGTTTATTTTACACTGTTAAACGCTGCTTTTGGCATATTCGTATCATTCTTATTTTCGTCTTACACCTGAAATCATTTGTAATGAACCTTCCCAGGTCATAAAGACAACTGACTTATTCAAGTGCCTTCCCATTCACTGTCATTTTCAAATCTGGCTTCTACTATCTTTGATGATAACCAAATATTTGCTTTCTTGACATGCATGTCCAGGCCATGTTCATGACTTTGTGTTTGTATTTGGTTTGCTAATTTTCGGGATCTTGCTCTGTTTCAGGCAACAAAATTGTATATTCTGCTTATACTAGGTTGTTTATTGGTTGGTTGGTTGATTCAAAAACAAAAATTCCAAATTCGGCCTCGTCTAACCTGCGATTCCCCAATGCATTATTAAGTCCTGGCCATCTAGTTAAATATAGTCTCTCTATATGGTGATAACAAATACCGTGGGCTCACACTTCTCTGTTTATTTACAAGATATGATATACACTTTTCTGAACCTACTGTTGCTTTTTGTCCCAAGTATAAGTTCATAATTAATCATCCATCCTTGCTATTTGTAGCTATTCCATCCACTTATGTAATTATCTGATCACCGATATCCCTATCTAATAATCCCTTTTATAGTCAATGATACATAATCTTATGCATCTCTATATGTTTGATGTCTCAATCCCAATACCAAATATTACTTCATTTGTTCTACTTTAAAGAAACAAATATTAAATTGTTCTTTTTAAAATTTAAATGTCTGTCCTATGTACATGTTATCGCAAAACCTTATTTGTCATAAGGAAAAACATGTAATGAACCTTTCCAGGTTCATAAAGATTATTATACGTAAAGCATTATTAAAAACAGCATTCCAATTCTATTGCTATGACAATGGTAGACTTTTGTTAGATGAAAAAAATACTGATAAATTAAAAAAGCTGAGAACTACAATAAAAAGAAAAAGAGAGTTGAATTGCTAAACACCCATCTTGTTATGTGTGTGAGAAACAGGGCAATAAGCAGGCAAACTGAGACAACGTAATTCCAGTGGATATATGGTTTCTGATGCAAACAATACCACGAACAGACTTAAGGACGAATGAGACGGTTCTACCAGAAACAAATGTAGACCATACATTATTTAGAAAAAAATTAGGCGAAGACAGTCCGGGGTTTTCGGGCACGTAATGAGAAAAAATAAACTTGAAAACTTAGTGACAACTTGCAAAATTGATGACAGAATAGCAAGGGAAACAGAAAGATGGCTTTAGCCAGGTGGCATAGTCAGGACAAGAAAACAAACTTGATGGAAGACTGGTAAGATGCCAATCAATGACCGCCCACTCTTACCAACATGGCATATGAAGATGATGATGATGGTTATTCTCTGACTAAATAACATGAAATGACATATTTAAAAGATAAACATGTCTTCACATTGTTTATGAAGGTTACTGGGGCTGGATCCTTACCGGAAACACTCCTAGAAACTTGTCAAACGAGCTAGCATTCTGGTCCGCGGGATGTCATCTTGTGGACAATTACAGACTGGAGTCGAATGAGATAGAGAAAATTTGTTTGTGGTTTTCTGATGACAAAGGAGACTACACAATTGCCAAGAAAAACTGCACAGGTTGGTTTTCTCCCTCCTCTTCTTCCTTTATCTTCAAACGTAGATATGAGTTAATTCAAGGCTTTTAATAAAGTAAGACAAGTCAACATGATAAAGATGCTTGCAGATCTACAAATTGATGGGAAGGACCTTAGACTTGTAGTTGAGTTGAGTTGAGTTAAGAACCGACATCACTGCACTCAGGACATTCCCTTAGACTTGTAAAAACACATACATTGGAAACAACAAGCTGCATAAAGATTGATAATGAAGTAGGCCAATATCAGCCTATTAAGAGAGGTGTCCGACGGGGATGTGAATAGTGTCCGGATCATTTATCCCTATACAGTGAAACTATTTTCAGAAATATACAAATTATGAGAGGAATCATTATTAGGGGACGCAACAACAATAACATTAGATATGCGTATGGTATAGTATTGATCGCAGACAATGAGCAGGATCTGTAACATTCAGTAGATGCGGTTGCTGCACAGTGAACAACTAGGTGAATTGTAAGAACACAGATTATGGTCGTCACAAGAAAGAATGAAATACCAGAATGTAACATACAAGTAAATGGGGATATTCTTAAACAAGTGAATCGGTACAGTTATCTCGGAACAGTCATAACATCTTATGAAAGATGCCTTGAAGAGATTATAACAAGAATCGCAATGGCGAAGGTAGCCTTTTGCAAGATGGAAAGCATACTGATCAATAAAAAGATTTCATTTGCAACGAGAAAAAGAGTTTTAAGGTGCTACATAGAACCTGAACTTTTGTATGGATGTGTAGCGAGGACAATGAGCAGACAAGCTGAAAAACAACTGATGAGTGTGGAAATGTGGTTTCTGAGGAAAATGTAAAGAATACCATGGACAGACAGAAAAACCAATGATTAAGTCCTACAAGAAACAATTGAAAACCGTAAACTGATTAGAGAAATTAGACGTAGACAGTCACAATTTTGTGGACCCTTTATGAGACGAAATAAATTGGAGAGCTTGGTGACAACTAGCAAGACTGAGAGGAAGAGAACAAGGGGAAAGCAGAGACTTAAATACCTGGATGGCTTGACCACGTGGTATGGTCGGGATAAGAAAACTGAGCTGATTCACGACTATGGTGATGGCGTGAAATGGTGAAACATAACCGGCCACGCTTATCGGCATGGCACATAGTGAGGATGATGATTTAATCCACAGAAAGCGGTAGTCAACTTAACTTTGTTAACATCTCCACACGGTTTGTCTCAAGTGAAGCGGGTCAGGCCAGCATGGCCGAATGGAGAAACTTCCGGTTTGATGATGCCGAGGTAGTGGTTTCATTCCCTACACGGACAGTTAGACAAAACTGTTGACTTCTCTTCCTTGATTTGGGGACGTGAATTACAAGTACCTCTGAAGTCGGTGTGGGCTCGGCAAATGACGAAGGACACTGGTAATCGGGAAAGCTAATTCAACGCAAAATTCAGCCCAGTGCACTAGAAGTAGCTGCATGTGTATTGAGTACACTTGAGATCAAAACAAACGATCGAAAAAGAAAAGAAAAAACAACGGATGAACGTCAAAATGCTGGCTTTCTGATGCTATATATTGTTTATGTAAATAATAGTATGAAACGAACAGGAAGTCCAACAATCAGAATTCAAAAAGCGAAAATACGCAGCCCTATATATGCAAGCAGAGAAAGGAACATCATCTTTCCCCGCGTTTCCATCCTGTTTCAGGATATTGCGGTCAACACCAGCATCTTTTCAGCTGTATGTTGATTCCTAGGCTAGATTACGCTCATCAGCACGCCACGACTTTCTGAGCGACCGGCTCCATACTCTCGTAAGTCACTGGCGCGACTCGAACCCCTTCCAATTCTCGTGCGCTCACGTCAACCACGAGAGTATTCGGGGTTACGGAGAAAGCTGCTAACACCTCAGCCAGGGAGACCGGCAAAGGAATACCATTGGGCCCCAATTATAACCGACCGAAAATTTGACGGTTAAACGGGACCGGAACTGTTTGTTTCGAACCAGCAAACGAGCGTCTGTCTGGTTAATGGGTGTGGGATCGGTTGACTAGGAAGTACCTACAACTTGTGTAGGCCTGATCCCTGGCACTCCGTGTGTGTTAAACTGAATCCAGATGCCCACAATGTACTGCGCTATATCTGTTTGTTCCATAGGCTGCTCCCATAGATGACCTAGGGAGGATAACAACATTCTAAACCATTCTCCTAGTCCTCTGACTCCTCCCCCTCGTTTTGTCTTCTCTCTCTCATCCTCTCTCTCATCTTTTCTCTCTCTCCTCTCTCAAACCCTCTTTGACCCCTCTCTCTCATCCTCTATCTGTCCATGCTCAATTTCACGCCTTCTTAAACCGCTGTATCACCCCACACTATCATCATCTCTTTCTCACTCTCTCAACCACTTTCTGATTCCTCTATCTCAGTGGTTCTCAACCGGTGGGGAATTCCCCCCTCCCCCAGGGGTTTCCGGGGAGGGATGGGGGAATTAAGATTATTTCAAGCTCGCGTTAATACAAGAACCGATTACTTGATATTGTTTTTCCCTTCATACTGTACGATTTTGTACATCTCACCCTTCTAAAATTCAATTTATAAAGTAAGTAGCCCCACAAATCATGTTTTATGTGGACGTCTAGACTTGTTTTAGTATGTGCTATTAAATTTAGCTTCCATTATTACGTATAATGTGTAGGGGCAGGGCGGGATTTTTAGATAGGAAATACGAAAGGGGGTAATGACGTTCTGAAAATATGGTGAAGAGGGGCACGGGCCAAATTTTTAGGTAGGTAATACGAAAGGAAAGGGGGGGGGGGTGACGTTCTGAAAATATGGTGAAGGGGAGCACGGGCCAAAAGAGGTTGAGAACCACTGCTCTATCTCAACCTCTGTGACTCTCCACCCGTCTATCTTCTCACTCACGCACTCCTCTCTCTGTCTGTCTGTCTGTCTCTCTCTCTCTCTCTCTCTCTCTCTCTCTCTCTCTCTCTCTCTCTCTCTCTCTCAACTTCTCCCTGTCTCCAGTATTACACCGTCTCTCTCACTTCGCTATCTCTAAACTTCTCTCTCACCTCTCTCTCTAATCCTATCATTTTCACGACTTTATCTCCCAAACTATCACACCACTCTCTCAACCTCTCTTTAAATCAACCACTTCAACCTCTCTCTCTCTCTCTCTCTCTCTCTCTCTCTCTCTCTCTCTCTCTCTCTCTCTCTCTCTCTCTCTCTCTCACTCCACTGTACATCAATTTTGTTTCTCACGCCTCTCTCATATTATCTCTCAAACTCTTTATCTCTCTTTTCCACTCCACTCTTTCTACTTCTCTCTCACTCCATTCTCTCAGCTTCTCTGTCTGTCTGTCTGTCTGTCTGTCTGTCTGTCTGTCTGTCTGTCTGTCTGTCTGTCTGTCTCTCTCTCTCTCTCTCTCTCTCTCTCTCTCTGTCTGTCTCTCTCTGTCCCTCCCCTTTTTTAATCTCACTCACTCCACTCTATATATTTTCTGTAAGGACGTTAATCACCGGACGTGGACGAACAGCGTGTGAATATGTAACATGAAAACACTTAGGTGTGAGTGGCTCTTGCGAGATGGAGAGAGAGAGAGAGAGAGAGAGAGAGAGAGAGAGAGAGAGAGAGAGAGGGAGAGAGAGAGAGAGAACGAATGAACGAATACATAGTGTACATACCTTACATGAACTCAATCCAGGCGGACAGTAATCACAGTGACAAAGTGAATAGGAAAAATGCAATAATAATAAAACTAAACAATAATAATACTAAAATAGCATTCAGCAATCATGTACACATGAGCTAAACCACAAAATAACAAACTCAACGTTTCGACCTTAATGTTTTTCTTCAGGAACAACACAAACAGATCTAAGAACACACGATATGAGCAAATACAAACGTTAATACAGAACAATATAAATAAGGGCGCTAACGGGCGATTGCGCATGTTCCGTGCACAGGAAGGTTGTGTGGGAGTTGAGGTGTTCAGAACAGAAAGAGCTTGGAGGAAACAGATAAGCGATTTTTGGGAGATGTGTCACGAATACTTTGGACAGTCAGAGTAACTAACAACAACTGCCTGGACAAGACTAATAAAAGAAGACCATTGCATAAACCTATAATAAAGAGACAACCAGTGGTCTTTGGTCATGTAATGAGAAACGAAACATTGGAAGATGTCTTTACAACTGGACAAATCAGCGATAGAGGCAAGGGAAGACGGATGAAAATAATGCTGGAAATACTGTGGCGGTGGCAAGAAGGAATACAATCGATATAAGTACTCCACAGCAACAGGGACCGAGATATGTGAAGATACGTGATCATCTTCGCCAGTTGACAAGGGACATAATGATGATTAACCTTAAATTACCCCCCCCCCCCCCAAATGAGCTTTATGCCGATTTCTGAACGAGTTAACTGAGAGCAAGATTTCACTACCCCCCTCTCTGCGTTGTCATTTCTTTGTTTCAGGTCGAGGACTACAGCTGGTCACTTTAAAGACCACACAAAAACTGACATTCTTTAAGAAAGTAGCTAATCGCCAAGGCGTCGACCAGGTGTGGATCGGTCTAGACAATCTGCCCAATGAGAGTAACTTCCATTGGGTAGACAATTCAACTGTACCGAGTGATGTTCTGAGCCAGATGTCTCTCTCTGGTGAGACCTTCAACATCTTTCAGTCAATCAATCAACTAGATAATCAGCAAATTATCACAGCTAACTTTTATTCTGTTAACAATTATTTATTCAGTTATATGTCATTTAATTATTAGATGCCATCAGTCAGATAATTACCATTCAGTTCATTACTTTTATGCTTTTCTAAGTGCTTGCGAACGCGGTTTGTGAGCCCGTATACCCGGGTTCGAAACACGGCGGTGCTGGTTTTTTCGAAAAAAGGTATAGGGGCCGGTCGTTCAGAAAGCAATGGCATACTACTGAACGTAACACTTGCCTAGTACATCAACAGCAGCTGAAAATGCTGGTGTTGACTGCAACGTCCCGTAAGGGATACGCAACATTTTTTTTTTTTTTTTAAGTCAAGCAGTGATAATTTAATAAATAATACATTAATCATCATTCATCAAAATCACAAATACTGAAGTACTGGAAAGATCAGGTTGTGTGACGATTTATTCCATGCTCAGTCTTCGTAGACTTAGATGGATAGGACATCTTAGGAGGATGGATGATGGTAGAATACCAAAGGACATCTTTTTTGGTGAATTACAGATGGGTAAGAAATCTCAGGGTCGGCCTCTACTACGATACAAAGATGTGTGTAAGCGGGACATGATTGATACAAGCATTGATAATGCACATTGGGAGCAAGTCGCCGCTGAACGTGTTGCATGGAGGGCAAACATCAGAAATGGAATAAAGACAAAGGAGAAAATTATTGCAGATAAGTCACACACCGAGCGTTTGAGACGTAAGATGGTGCATGATGGTGGAAATGACCATGTGTTCACATGCACCCACTGTGAACGGACATTTACAGTCTTACCAGTCACATTCGCTACCGCCATAGGTAAAAGTTATGACTTTTTAAAGCACAAGCTATCGTCTATCAAGACCGCAAGGTGCCAATGAACATCATTCATTTACTTATATTAAATTACGCATTAGTCGGATAGCCATCATTCAGGTAATCATTATCCAGTAATTCATCAATCAATTATTCATCATTCAGTTAAAAATCACTAGGTTAGTCAATGAGAGCTGTTGAAGCAAAGTGGGCCGCCCTGTCCGGTGGACAAGGAAAGAAGTGATGTGGAGGATGAGAGGGGAGGGGGAGAAGGAAGAATTCGGGGAGGGGGCAGGAGAAAGAAGAAGAAGAAGAAGAAGAAGAACAACAAGAACAAGAACAAGAACAAGAAGAACAGGAAGGAGATGTGAAGAAACAGAAGAAGAAGAAGAAGAAGAAGAAGAAGAAGAAGAAGAAGAAGAAGAAGAAGAAGAAGAAGAAGATGAAAGAGGCGGAGAAGACGCAATGAGAATCCGTCAATCATTAGCTATTAAATCCACACTAACCAGTGGTATAATCCACCCACAATTAAACGTTCGTCAATCAATCGTCTCCCACAGATACTTCAAGAGATAAACACGAGAAACACGTACACTCGCTGCCTAAGATTCTACTTAATTGTGTTGTATTTGTGTTTCAATTTCGGACATTTAGGTCATCCAGAAAGACTCCATGGCCAATATTATCAAGAGTGCGTGGCCTACACCCTGATGACGTGGTCCTTCCATCATGACCACTGTGATGTCATGAAAAACTACATTTGTGAAGGAATCTTACCTTGAAACCTGCAGGATGGGCCCGTGACATTCGACAGACAATTAATCAGCAATGGCCTTCTACAGTGTACAGGCCTTCATGTAATAAAGCATGCATAATGTACTCTGAATGTCTTATTCCCTTGTACACTACAGCGAATCGGTGTCTTTGTCTTGGGGTTTAGTGCCCGCAGTTTCAAATTTCCCCGACATAGCGGTCCAGGGTTCGAAACAGTCGCAGGCGATTTGAGAAGAAAACTGTTCGCGCTGATTTCATTGGTTTGAGCGTCTGCCACATCTTATTATGACATGAGCTAGGACATGTTAAAGCCTAACACTTGTCACACCAGTCGCAATATCTGCATTAAAAGATAGTTGCATATACTTTACAGGTGGTCGCAGTCTACCCCAACATTGTATGGCTGTTTGTTATTTCCATGGCACGTTTACGTTTAGTAGTTGCCATTGCTTTCTGAACGACCGGTATTCATACCATTGAGTAGAAACCAACGCAAGGCGGTCTGCTTCCAAATCGCCCGCAGCTGTGTTTTCAACGCGTATTGCAAATTACTTTCGCAATCCCTTAACCATAGCTCATCTGTCTACATTGGGGCTATCTTACACACATGAATTGAATGTCAAGGACACGCCGAAATGGACTAATGGAAGAGCTGCTCGTGAGCTGGCTCAGAAAACGACTTTAGGGCTATGCTGTCCAGCGCTAGAGAAGACCCGGTGTCAACAATAGGACGATGGAGTCTGGATAACGTAACATCATCATCATCATCAAGTGTCTTGCTGATTTGCGTGACCGATCATGCATCGCCACATCTTGCAATCTCTTACGGCATGTTTCAATCCGTGCGCTGGCTTCATTCCGTGCCATGACACGCGTTTGTCAAAATCGTCTTTGATCGCTGTCTTTCTCTATTTCTCTCGCCATAAATCTGGCCAGTTATCTCAGAATGTTCTCGTTTTGTCTTCTCATAATGTGGCGAAAAAAAGATGACTTTCTCTTGTTAATGTTTGTCACAAGTTCTCTTTGAGTATTAACCGCTTTCAAAAAGTTTACATTACTCATATAGGCTGTCCAAGGAAAGTTCATCAGCATTCTGTAAAACCACATCTCTGAAGCTTTGGGGATTTCTTTACGTGGTTATTTATTGTACAGGAATCCTGGTGGTTTTAGGAATTAGTTCTAAACAAAGAAAAAGAATTCTTTATTTTCTAACGTCCAATGCAAAGGAGTTTAAATGTTCTTCATTTTATACAAAGCAGATTTTGGTTGTCCTGACGACATAATGACGTCAAATCAAATACAGGAATTGGACTCAGAACGGTAGGCATCCATTGTGACTTGATGCGGTAGGCATCCATTGTGACTTGATGCGGTAGGCATCCATTGTGACTTGATGCGGTAGGCATCCATTGTGACTTGATGCGGTAGGCATCCATTGTGACTTGATGCGGTAGGCATCCATTGTGACTTGATGCGGTAGGCATCCATTGTGACTTGATGCGGTAGGCATCCATTGTGACTTGATGCCATGGACTTCGGCAGGTTGTGAGCTGGAGATCTCACATGCTAGCAAGCAGCGTGTAACGGTATCAACGACAATCTTCGATACCTGGTGACCCAGGACCAACATATCCCAGGATGGTCAGTTTGTAGTGTCCTCCAGATATTGATATAAAATAACACACAGTAATGCAGCTTTACAGATCACAATTATGTAAAACATGGGGCGTTGCGGTGACTAGTCTTCATCAGCAAACAAATACACAAACCACAACATATAAACACGAGGAAGAAACACTACAAAGACTACATTAAGGTATAAGAACGGAAAATATAGAATGGAAAGGTGAAAACATGAGAATGATGTAAATAAAATTAACAATAGAAAATCGAAAGTGCTACTTATCTCAGAATTTCAATCTAATGTATTCCAGTTATAAAAATTATAACGATCTACTGGACTTTATTAATTACTGATTTAAACTGAGGTTCTGTGGCGCCGATGACTTAAATGTGCATATGGCTTTCGTCTCTGTTAGGGAAATAATGAAGACCAGGAAGTGACCTGATCATCTACTTCACAAAGTTACCAATAACAATATATTATCTACAGTTATAGGGCAGGGGGAAAACGCCATCTTTAGTCGTTAGTCATGGAAAGGGAGGGTAGAATAATTTATTTTAATGAAGAGTTTAGCAATATTTTCATGGTTACTTCCCGTAAAAGTTTAATTCAGGAAAGAGCACACTTCTCTTCATAGACACACTTCAGAACTGCATTTCCTATGGCTCATTTTATGGAGCATATTTCTTGTCAATACTGGTAATAGAAATGTAAAACTCATTGCAGTAGACCGACTTATTCCATCACAAGTAAACACAGATTACCACTGGTGACTTGTAGAAATACTGGACTGGATTCGATGCCGTATCCAGAATATTTTGTTACCCCCATGTGGAGAGTCTCTCTCTCTCTCTCTTTTTTTTGTACTTTGATCTTTATTTTATAAGGGTTACAAAATGGGCATACATTCGGCCCTTCCAGACACTCATCTTTCGTTCAACATGATGCATTTACGTAGGGGAAAAAAACACATTGATAAAAAAAACAATGCATATTACTATGTTATGAGACATAATCCCCACCCACCCACACATCCCTCACCCACCACTCATCCACCACACACACACCACCACCCACACACACCCCCAACCACGCATATATATATATATATATATACACACACACACATACATATATTCCCCCACCCATCCATCCTCACCCACACATCCCCCACATACACACATCTCCCCTACCACACACACACATCTCCCACCCCACACACTCGCCCCCCCCCCCACACATCCTCCACCCATCCACCCACACACCCCCAACTACTCAGCCAAACGTTCATACACAACCACACATTCCCCACCCACACAAACATCCCCTGCCAACACACACATCATGCACCTGTCACACACACCACCACACACACTTCACCCACCACACAATCTCCCCCTCCCACCCACACACACATCCCGCACCCATCCCTAAACACATCCCTAACACACACACATCCCCCACCCAAACAATCTCCCCACCCACACACACGCTACACGCATCCTCCATCCCACAATCACTCACCCACCCACACATCCTCTACACATCCTCCACCCGTCAACCTACACACTCCAAATCACCCATCCACCCATTCCTCAACCACATATTCCCCCACCTACACACACACACATCCCCTCACCAATCCACACATACAACACTCATACACATCACCCAAACACATCACCCACCCACCCACACACATATCCCCCACCCATACACACATCCCCATACATATCCCCCCACCCACTTACTCATCCCTCAACCTCTCGCACCCTCACATCCCGCACCCACCCATCAACATAGACCTCAATACTCACACACCCGAACCACCCAGCCAAACACTCATTCCATAGAACAGCGTTAGCCGCACTGCGTGTTAGTTACTTGCATATCCTTTACAGGACGTGGAATCTAACCCCAGTATTTATTGGCTCTTTGTCGTTTTCACTGCAGTTTTAAATTCAGTAGTTTGCCATAACTTTCTGAATGGCCAATGCTCATACCATTGTGAATATCTAGGCAAGACGATCTCCCCTTAAATGACCTGCGGCTGACCTTGAACTCTGTATATCAGGACCAGGTTGGTGAATATTTAGGCCATGCTCCACGTGGTGGTCCTTATACTGAAAGCTGGGATAACTCCTGTTCTATGAGTTAGTTAGTTGGTTAGTCGACAGATCATCCTCGTTGCACATCGGGCCATTCAGTCCATAAGTGCTCGGATCCCCTCCTCAGCAAATCCCGCAGCGTGTAGCGGCTAACGACGCCAGTTCTGTGTTGGTTTATCAATCTTCTTTGGCTTCCTGCGTAGTGTTCTTGTTTGGCCACCCCTCTTTTAATTTGCTGCTCTCGCAGTCTGGCCATTGTTGTAGATTCACAGTCATCACTTGGTTCTTGCAAAAGTCTCACTTCTCGTAGAGCATTCAGAATGTCAGCCTGGTCCATGGCGCGTCCGCCCTCAACAGTAGCCTCACCTGCGAGCTTGTCAGCCCGCTCATTTCCTTGTACTCCCGCATGCCCTGGCACGAAGATGAAACTAATCTTTGCCAGCCGAGACCGCTTCAGAGGCAGCAACCATTCTCTTCGGATCGACCCCTCCTCTATCCTCTTGATCATGTTCATTGAGTCGCTAAGGAAACAAGCCCTAGTGAATGTCTGTGTCTCGAGCCATGTTATTGCTTTACTTACTGCCATGACTTCCATGGTCAGGCTACTTGTGGTTTCAGTGAAAGCACCAGAGTCCTCCTTCACAATTCTCCCTCCGGCCCGAGCTGTAAAGGCCCATGAGCTTCTCACATGTCGGATGACCGACCCATCTGTGTAGATGACCGCGTCACTGTCTAGCGAATTCTCGAAAATCAACGCTTGTACTTCAGCCTCAACAGCAGCCGGATTTTCTTGTCTGCATTTTCTATCTAGTTGGATGCAAACTGAAAAGGATGTGCAGAAGTCTGTTGGCACTTGCACCCACTCCTCGCCAGGTTCTAAGTCCTCAAGTGAACACACCTGTTGAAGAATGTCCTCGGCTTGACCCATCCACGACCGTCCTCTTTTTAACCTGCTGCCCTTCACCTTCCTAATTTCACTATGCAGTGGATGCTGTGTGTTTGCGTTAATTCTGAGGTAGGCGCGTGCCCTGCAAACTTGCATTCTCTCTTCAATGGTTGGAAAATCAAGAAGGTAGCGCATCGCCCTGCATGCTGTATCTCTTGTACATCCAAGAATAATGCGCATAGCTTCATTCTGTATCCTTTCCATCCTTTCTATCTGCTTATGGCTGACAGTCAGGATTGCCATTGCATACTCCAAAACAGACATGACCAGCCCCTCGTACAGAAGACATAGATGGCGCTGCTCACAGTTTGCTGCCGCCATCACCCGCATCGCTGCCAAACCCCGCTTGGCCTTTGTTATCACCTGGTCTATGTGCACATTATAAGCAAGGCTTCGATCAAACCGTATCCCCAGGTAATTCATTGCCTGCGTTCTTTCCACCGTCTCTGAACACAGCATTACAGTTGGTGTTGGATTGTTGACAATATGATTATTCAACGAGAACCAAGTCACTGTTGCCTTTGTTGGGTTGACCATTGCCCCAGCTTCATCACACCAAGTACTTATGCGATTGAGTTCGGTTTGTAGCTCCACAGCAACCT
Source organism: Cepaea hortensis (assembly GCA_963921405.1). Taxonomy (NCBI): domain Eukaryota; kingdom Metazoa; phylum Mollusca; class Gastropoda; order Stylommatophora; family Helicidae; genus Cepaea; species Cepaea hortensis. The sequence goes on from OY992883.1 coordinate 119,725,499, forward strand.
CCTCTCTATCCTTACCCTGACGATACACTAAAACATCATCGGCATATGACAATGTCCTGCCAGGTCCAGTGATCTGCTCACTGGTGATTCTCACTGTGTAGGCGTTGAACAGTACCGGAGATAATGGTGATCCCTGTGGTAGGCCAGGATATATTGTTGTTGGTTCCGAAGTCCAACTGCCACATCTAAAAACTACTTTCCGTTGGAAGAGAGCTGCAGCGATCCAACTAAGGAGGAATGGACTTACGTTTAGTTCAAGAAGCTGAAACATTAAAAAATCCAGTGGTACTCTGTTGTATGCGTCCTCAAGATCAATCGCTGCAGCAACGGTTTCAGTGCCTGAGTGGAAACCTTCATAGACATCATGGGCAAAGACTGCTGCATTGGTCCAGGTTTCTCTTTTTGGACGGTACCCACCCAGGGTAGGTGGGAAAACACCTTGCCTCTCTAGTTGGCTTGATATTTTCCTGGCAATTACCTTCTCCAGCAGCTTGCCTATTGTATTCTGCATGGTTATAATTCGATATCCCTGAATTTTCTTGTGGTCTTTGTCAGGCTTCGGCAAGGGAATCAGATAGCTGTGTAACCATTCCTCCTTGATGCTAGCACTCCCTATACTGTTGTTGTACATGTCTGCTAGTTTCTCTAGCTCATTGTCGGTACACCTATTTATGTCGTCGTATCTTATGCCATCATGACCTGGAGCACTGTTTTTTGATCGTCGAAGCACAGCCTTGATATCTTGCACTGTCACTGTGTCTTCATCCGAAGTGTTCTGGGCCTTGCATCTGTCTGAGGTGACCTCCTTGGCCAGATTCCGGCCTCCCATGTCTGTCTGGTTGCTCTGCTCAAGGTAGCGTTCAAAGAGGGCTTTGCCCTTGTCCTCGTCAGTCCTCTGCCAGATGAGGTCAGCACCTTGGAAGTCAGAAATGCTCTTATTCTTGACTACACTACTCATGCTTTTATGTAGTCGCCAGAACAATTTCAGTGACTTGTCTGTGCTTACTCTTTGACACACCTCTGCCCATTTTTCGCTTTTAACCACCGTGACCAGTTTTTTGAAATAGCTTACTTTTGTGTGCATCTCTCTTTCTAAGTGCAAGCAGGGACTAGGATGACCAGCTCTGTTCTTCTTGGCATTTTGCCATCTCCTTACAGCACTACGCTTATCCACCCAAGCCTTCTCCACCTCGAAACTCCACCACGGTGGCTGCTCCCAGCTTGTTTTCCTTTTCTTCCTGCCCTTGTCACGTCTTATTTTACTCACCACATCTTGCCCTGTACTGTCATACTGGAACGTCTTTACCTTTAGCTTGTGCTGCCTGGTTCTGCCTTTCTCCACCAATATGCTGCATGGGTGGTGGTCGCTGCCATGGTGTCCTAGGACACCCCATCTACACACTGTAGTGAGTGAAGGTGAAACTAGCGCCAGATCAATAGCACTGTCCTCATCGCCTGGACGGCTTGCTGTCCTGGTGACACAGCCACTGTTGATACAAACCAGGTCGATGGTTTCCAGTGCAGTCTCGAGCTCCTCCCCTTGTGTATTGGAGGAAGTGTTTCCCCATGATCTGCCTTTAGCGTTGAAGTCACCACAGAAAATAACATTTCTCTCGTGGCCTAATATGCCACTTAAGCACTGCCACTTCTGGGCGTCCACACTCGCATTGCGGGCATAAACATTAACCAACACGAATGGTGTACTGGAATGAACTCTCAACGCCTGTATTTGTATATCGTCACTGTTCCAACTGGACATGTCTAGCTCTGACGCCACCATGCTGTCGCGAACGAGAATCGCCGTTCCCAGATGTCGTCTGTTATAGAAACATTTGAAGCCGGCAATTCGGAGTAGCTGATCGCCCAGTCTCGTCTCCTGGAGTGCTACAATGTCGTTCCTGTAAACTAGGGTTTCTAAAATAGAGCCCCGTTGTTTTACACTGGCACAGTTCCAATATAGAATACGGATGTTCCTGAGTCCTAGACGGTGACACTTGAGTCTAAAACGTCTCACGCCACCGCGCTTACCTGGCTTCTTTTTCCCTGCGCGGCTACCACGTCGCTTCGGTATGTTGACTGCTGATCGTTCGGAAAACACACGTTGTTCCGCCATGTTGAAAAAACGTAAACACTGACTTTTGATTGAGAACCACACACGCTGCTGAAAATTCACTCAAGGATGGCTTCGCTCGATGCACGAACTCCGTAGCACCCGCGCAGATCTTGAGTAGAAACTCGTGGTTTTACATCCTGGCACACCAATTACACGCAAGAAATGAATAAATCCATCCCTTACGCGAAAAAGTTAACGAACACAAAACAACACGACCGTCCGTCGCCATCTTGAAACCGGAAACCGGTTCTATGAGTTCTCAGATGACACTTTTCTGCCTATATTTTCGAACTGTTTCTATTCTATGGGACCTCATGTCATCTTTAACATCTGTGTGTCTGAACTGTTTCTATTCTATGGGACCTCAGATAATCTCTAACCTCTGTGTGTCTGAACTGTTTCTATTCTATGGGACCTCAGATAATCTCTAACCTCTGTGTGTCTGAACTGTTTCTAATCTATGGGACCTCAGTTAATCTCTAACCTCTGTGTGTCCGAACTGTTTCTATTATATGGGATCTTATGTCATCTTTAACGTCTGTGTATCTGAACTGTTTCTAATCTATGGGACCTCAGATAATCTCTAACCTCTGTGTATCTGAACTGTTTCTATTCTATGGGACCTCAGATAATCTCTAACCTCTGTGTATCTGAACTGTTTCTATTCTATGGGACCTCAGATAATCTCTAACCTCTGTGTGTCTGAACTGTTTCTATTCTATGGGATCTCAGATAATCTCTAACCTCTGTGTGTCTGAACTGTTTCTATTCTATGGGACCTCAGATAATCTCTAACCTCTGTGTGTCTGAACTGTTTCTAATCTATGGGACCTCAGATAATCTCTAACCTCTGTGTATCTGAACTGTTTCTAATCTATAGGACCTCAGATAATCTCTAACCTCTGTGTATCTGAACTGTTTCTAATCTATGGGACCTCAGATAATCTCTAACCTCTGTGTATCTGAACTGTTTCTAATCTATGGGACCTCAGATAATCTCTAACCTCTGTGTATCTGAACTGTTTCTATTCTATGGGACCTCAGATAATCTCTAACCTCTGTGTGTCTAAACTGTTTCTAATCTATGGGACCTCAGATAATCTCTAACCTCTGTGTGTCTGAACTGTTTCTATTCTATGGGACCTCAGATAATCTCTAACCTCTGTGTATCTGAACTGTTTCTATTCTATGGGACCTCATGTCATCTTTAACCTCTGTGTATCTGAACTGTTTCTATTCTATGGGACCTCAGATAATCTCTAACCTCTGTGTATCTGAACTGTTTCAATTCTATGGGACCTCATGTCATCTTTAACCTCTGTGTATCTGAACTGTTTCTATTCTATGGGACCTCATGTCATCTTTAACCTCTGTGTGTCTGAACTGTTTCTATTCTATGGGACCTCAGATAATCTCTAACCTCTGTGTATCTGAACTGTTTCTATTCTATGGGACCTCATGTCATCTTTAACCTCTGTGTATCTGAACTGTTTCTATTCTATGGGACCTCATGTCATCTTTAACCTCTGTGTGTCTGAACTGTTTCTATTCTATGGGACCTCAGATAATCTCTAACCTCTGTGTGTCTGAACTGTTTCTATTCTATGGGACCTCAGATAATCTTTAACCTCTGTGTATCTGAACTGTTTCTATTCTATGGGACCTCATGTCATCTTTAACCTCTGTGTGTCTGAACTGTTTCTATTCTATGGGACCTCAGATAATCTCTAACCTCTGTGTGTCTGAACTGTTTCTAATCTATGGGACCTCAGATAATCTCTAACCTCTGTGTGTCTGAACTGTTTCTAATCTATGGGACCTCAGATAATCTCTAACCTCTGTGTGTCTGAACTGTTTCTATTCTATGGGACCTCAGATAATCTCTAACCTCTGTGTATCTGAACTGTTTCTATTCTATGGGACCTCAGATAATCTTTAACCTCTGTGTATCTGAACTGTTTCTATTCTATGGGACCTCAGATAATCTTTAACCTCTGTGTATCTGAACTGTTTCTATTCTATGGGACCTCATGTCATCTTTAACCTCTGTGTGTCTGAACTGTTTCTATTCTATGGGACCTCAGATAATCTCTAACCTCTGTGTGTCTGAACTGTTTCTAATCTATGGGACCTCATGTCATCTTTAACCTCTGTGTGTCTGAACTGTTTCTATTCTATGGGACCTCAGATAATCTCTAACCTCTGTGTATCTGAACTGTTTCTATTCTATGGGACCTCAGATAATCTTTAACCTCTGTGTATCTGAACTGTTTCTATTCTATGGGACCTCATGTCATCTTTAACCTCTGTGTGTCTGAACTGTTTCTATTCTATGGGACCTCAGATAATCTCTAACCTCTGTGTGTCTGAACTGTTTCTAATCTATGGGACCTCAGATAATCTCTAACCTCTGTGTGTCTGAACTGTTTCTAATCTATGGGACCTCAGATAATCTCTAACCTCTGTGTGTCTGAACTGTTTCTATTCTATGGGACCTCAGATAATCTCTAACCTCTGTGTGTCTGAACTGTTTCTATTCTATGGGACCTCAGATAATCTTTAACCTCTGTGTGTCTGAACTGTTTCTATTCTATGGGACCTCAGATAATCTCTAACCTCTGTGTGTCTAAACTGTTTCTAATCTATGGGACCTCAGATAATCTCTAACCTCTGTGTGTCTGAACTGTTTCTATTCTATGGGACCTCAGATAATCTCTAACCTCTGTGTGTCTGAACTGTTTCTATTCTATGGGACCTCACATAATCTCTAACCTCTGTGTGTCTGAACTGTTTCTATTCTATGGGACCTCAGATAATCTCTAACCTCTGTGTGTCTGAACTGTTTCTATTCTATGGGACCTCACATAATCTCTAACCTCTGTGTGTCTGAACTGTTTCTATTCTATGGGACCTCACATAATCTCTAACCTCTGTGTGTCTGAACTGTTTCTATTCTATGGGAACTCAGATAATCTCTAACCTCTGTGTGTCTGAACTGTTTCTATTCTATGGGACCTCAGATAATCTCTAACCTCTGTGTGTCTGAACTGTTTCTATTCTATGGGACCTCACATAATCTCTAACCTCTGTGTGTCTGAACTGTTTCTATTCTATGGGACCTCACATAATCTCTAACCTCTGTGTGTCTGAACTGTTTCTATTCTATGGGACCTCAGATAATCTCTAACCTCTGTGTGTCTGAACTGTTTCTATTCTATGGGACCTCACATAATCTCTAACCTCTGTGTGTCTGAACTGTTTCTATTCTATGGGACCTCACATAATCTCTAACCTCTGTGTGTCTTAAATTTTTCTGTTCTATGGGAACTCATGTCATCTCTAACCTCTTATCTGAACTGTTTCAATTCTATGGGATCTCAGGATTCTATTCTGTGGGTTTTTCTGCGATCTCTTACCAATATCTGTCTGAACTGTTTCTTTATAAATCCTCGGCAGTTTGACACAAAATATCGAACAGACCTGGTCAAATAAGTCGTTATCCTGGCAAACAATTTCACGAGTTGAAAGATAACAACATAATAGAAGATTTATTCCATGGGTGATTCTGGTTTTGAAACACATTTGCATCCTCACCGGTGTTGCGGAATGCGTGATGACATTTTTCGTGTGCAATTTCTGTGAAACCGTGCCAAATTGAGACCTCCATTTTGGCCAGCTATATTTAAACAGTCAGCCTGAATTGTTTCCATTCTTTGGATCTTAAGTGACCCTTGCTACCAATCTGTCTGAATGCATTTTGCTTACACAAAATGAACAATTCTGTCTACGCAAGTTGCTACTTTGCTTCATCTACGTTACAACTTTGCAGTTGCCGCTATTGGAGTGGCTAGCATGCTATTAACCCTGGCCCGGTGGGCACTTGTTTGAATCTCCTTTGAATGGGGATTTTATTTTACATTGACGAGGACTGCCAGGTCGGGCTAGCCTAAAATGGGTAAACAATTCCACAAATATATATATATATATATATATATATATATATATATATATATATATATATATATATATATATATATATATATATATATATATATATATATATATACATTAACAGTTGTGGTGGAATTAAACAAAGCGTTCATTTTGAATGAATTATGCACCATAGGTTGGTCAGAAGAAGTCGTCGTAGGCAAGCATCCCATTGCTGAGGTAGGCGTCGAATGCCGTCAGCAAAAAAATAAAGGATTGTGGTTGCTCATTGAACCAAGTGTTTCCCTCTTTCATTACGTCTGCATCTGTGTGATTTCGTTGCCCCTTGAGAGCTTCTTTTAGAGGTCTGAAAAAATGAAAATCACATTGTGACACAACAGGACTATAGGCTGGATGTTACAGAATTTCCCACTTCTTCCTTGCTAATGCTTCCTGCACAATGTTTGTAACATGCGGACGAGCAACAAAATCACACCGAGAGAAGGCATGCCGGGTCGTATATTCTTGATGGCTTATTGCAGCTTGTCTAGTGTTTGCAAGTAGTGGGTAGAGTTGATGTTGACACCAAGACAAACTGCAGAAGCTGCCGGATCAGCACAGCAATGCTCTAACTGTCCGCCTGCCGGAGCTTCACTAACTAACTACCTAACTACCTAACTATCTCCTCTGTATGTATATATATATATATATATATATATATATATATATAGAGAGAGAGAGAGAGAGAGAGAGAGAGAGAGAGAGAGAGAGAGGGGAGAGAGAGAGAGAGAGAGAGAGAGAGAGAGAGAGAGAGAGAGGGAGAGAGATTCCTACGTGTAATCATAATTGATTTCAAGAAATATTGAGAGGCGTAAAATAATAACGAACATTCGGTACAACTCTGTGGGTGTGAAAGTTTAGTTTTGCTGAAAACAGCACGCGTTCAACTGTTACCTTTTTATATACAGTTTCCGGTCTCATATTCATTTTTGACAGATTTCCCAAGATCACTTCAACGAGATACAATCCTTTCTCGCCGAGACGTTACTCCATCATTATTTCATAAACTTGTGAATTTATTGAGGGTTTTCAAATTCTAAAAATAATTGATGTATACCGTTTTAAGTTTGTTGTTAATCACTCAGTCAGTAAATTAGTTGGTTTGTTGACTAGGTAGTGAGGTGGTTAGCTAGTTATTCAGTCAATCAGACAGAGAATTAGTTAGTTAGTTAGTTAGTTAGTTAAGTAGACAGTTAGTTAGTTAGTTAATTAGTTAGTTAGTTAGTTAGTTAGTTATTTAGTTAGTTAGCTAGCTAGTTAGCCAGTTAAGTAGATGGTTAGTTAGTTATGTAGATAGTTACTTAGCTAGTTAGTAAGTTAGTTAGTAAGTTAGTAAGTTAGTTAGTTAGTTAATTAATTAGGTAATCAGTTAGTTAGTTAGTTAGTTAGTTAGTTAGTTAGTAAGTTAGTTAGTTAGATAGATAGTTAGTTAGTTAGTTAGTTAGTTAGTTAGTTAAGCAGATAGTTAGTTAGTTAATTAGTTAGTTAGTTAAGTAGACGGTTAGTTAGTTAGTTAGTTAGTTAGTTAGTTAGTTAGTTAGTTAGTTAGTTAGTTAGTTAGTAAGTTAATTAGTTACTTAGTAAGTTAGTTAATTAGTTAGTTAGTTAGTTAGGCGCGGGAGAAATCATTCCTGATTCAACGGGCAAGACGGCGTTTACCTGCAAAGCGTTGTGGAACGTAATGAGCACGGCAAGGCACGTAGAGCGCCCTGGTCATCCACTGCACCTGTATTCGTCTCCAGTCGTCTCCACTGGTTCTTGCCACTGGACTCAAATGGACTCGGGCGAGAGAGTGAGGTCGACGAATTGCGCAACTCTTCCTCACTTTAATCCAAATCATCGCGCAAGTCATTCTTCATCCAACGTCATATATCACCTTCAAGCGCTGTGGCGATGGGCGAGCGGCGAAGCGGCAGGCGTGGGTACGCTGGCAGCCGTAGTCGCAGACCTGCACACATGCGGCTCAGGCCATATGGTCGTCTTCTACTGACCGGAGCAACAGTGGGATTCGGCAGCCCCCTGAGCGACTGAGCAGCCCTCTATAGGAACACACTGCTCACCTCCATAGCATGAGGAAGGGGCTAGAAAAGGTGCCCTAAACATTATCTGCTCCATCACTACCTAACCAGCTAGCCGCGATTGGTGGGTACCCTTAACTGCGGTCGACATACAAACAAAGATAAAACAAGCAAAGCTAAAAGAGTAAACCATATTCCCTTAACAATTGGAATTTGGAATTTACGCACCCTACTTGACAGAGACGGCGCGTCTGGTCCAGAGAGACGAACAGCACTGATTGGGAGAGAGCTGGGCAGGTACAACATCGACATTGCAGCCTTGAGAGAGACACGACTTGCAGAAGAAGGCCAAATCTGTGAAATAGGTGCCGGCTACACATTTTTCTGGAGTGGAAGGAAAAGCGAGGAAAGACGCCAATCCGGTGTGGTATTTGCCATTAAGTCGGCCCTGGTCGGCAAATTAGCTGGATTTCCAAAGGCTATAAACGACAGGCTCATGACCATTAAGTTGACCCTGCTGAATGGAAGTAAGCATGCAACCATTGTGAGTGTCTACGCACCAACTATGACCAACGAAGATGATGTCAAGAACAAGTTCTATGAGGACCTGCACAATGTATTAACATCTGTTCCCAAAGGAGACAAACTTATACTTCTTGGGGATTTCAATGCCAGAGTAGGCACGGAAACCACCTCTTGGAGTGGCATTATTGGAAAGCATGGAGTCGGAAATTGTAACAGCAGTGGACTCCTCCTCCTTCAGACATGTGCCGAACATTTTCCGTCTCCCCATGAGAAATAGGACATCGTGGATGCACCCTGGCTCGAAACACTGGCACCTCATTGACTATTACATCGTCAGGAGGAGTGACAGACAAGACGTTCGAGTGACAAAATCCATGTGTGGTGCCGAATGTTGGACAGACCATCGTCTCATTGTCTCGAAAATAAACATTCACATCAGGCCACCACGGCGTCCTCAAAGAGTGAAAATGCAAAAAAAGCTAAATGTCACCCGCCTAAACAGAAAGAAAATACAGCAGTCGTTTGAAAATATGCTGGAAGACCGCCTCAAGCCCAATGCTGCAGCTAAACAGGATACAGAAACAGAATGGAGAGCCCTAAAGGACATAATGTACAACACTGCTATGAAAATCCTGGGTCCAGCCCCCCAAAAGCATAAAGACTGGCTTGATGAAAATTCCGAAGACATCAACCAATTGCTGGCCGAGAAACATCTTCTTCTCAAGGCACATTTGAATGACCCAAAGTCAACATAAAAAAAAGATGCCTTCAAGAACATTCAGAGAGTAGTGCAGCAGAAACTTCGGCACATGCGGGACTCCTGGCTGAGCAGCAAAGCTGATGAAATTCAGGGCTTTGCTGACAGACATGATATGAAAAACTTCTACGACTCACTGAAAGCGGTCTATGGTCCTACATCACCAGGCATATTTCCCCTCCTCAGTCCAGATGGGGGTACATTGGTCACCGATAAGAAAGAAATCCTTCAACGCTGGGCAGAGCATTTCAGCAACATCTTAAATGCAACTTCCTTCTTCGATGATGAAACCATCAACTGCCTTCCTCAAGTTCCCACCAATGAGACACTTGATGACCTGCCAACCATAGTAGAAGTAAACAAAGCCATCCAGCAACTCTCCAGCGGCAAGGCACCTGGTCCGGACTCCATCCCCGCAGAGATATACAAGGCAGGTGGGCCGGTCCTAACATAGCAGCTTCACCAAGTCTTTACAAACATATGGGTGAACGAGACCATGCCACAAGATTTCAAGGACGCTTCAATAGTCCACTTTACAAACGAAAAGAAAATCGCCAATCCTGTGACAACCACGGAGGCATCTCCTTGCTTTCAATTGCAGGGAAGATACTCGCCAGAATTCTTCTCAATCGCCTCACAGCCCATCTCGATCAAGGTATTCTTCCTGAGAGTCAATGTGGCTTCAGAAAAGAACGAGAAACTGTTGACATGATTTTCGCTGCAAGGCAGTTGCAAGAGAAATGTCAGGAACAGAACTGCCAAATGTACTCCACTTTCATTGACCTTACCAAGGCTTTTGATACAGTCAGCAGAGAAGGACTGTGGAAGATTATGACAAAATATGGCTGTCCACGAAAGCTTGTCCAAATAGTGCGTCTATTTCATGATGGCATGCAGGCAAGAGTACAGGAAAATGGTGAACTGTCTGAACCCTTTCCTGTCACCAATGGAGTGAAGCAAGGATGTGTCCTGGCACCAACACTGTTCAGCCTCATGTTTTCAGCCATGTTGATGAATGCCTTCGAGAACGACGACATTGGAATAGACATCAACTACCGTATGGATGGAAAGTTATTCAATCTCAGATGGCTGAAAGCTAAATCCAAAATTAACAGCGACACCGTCAGAGAGCTCCTGTTTGCTGATGATTGCGCTCTATACCCCAACTCAGATGCGGACATGCAACATAATGTTTCAGCTTTCTCACATGCCTGTTGCAACTTTGGGTTCAATATCAACTTGGAGAAGACTGTAGTTATGTACCAGCCAGCTCCAGGGAATAATCACACTGCCGAATATCAAAGTGAATGATCATAGATTAAGTGTTGTGGACAAATTCACCTATCTTGGCATCACTGTGTCACAAGCTGCCACAATTGATGACGAAGTGAATGCAAGAATCTCCAAGGCCAGCGCGGCCTTTGGCAGACTGTACAAGAATGTATGCGACAGAACTGGAATAAGCCTGCAAACAAAGCTAAAAGTCTACAAAGCAGTTGTATTATCCACACTGCTATATGCTTGAGAAACCTGGACTGTTTATCAGCGACACGCTAGGAAATTAAACCACTTCCACACAGTCTGCCTAAGGAAGCTACTGAAGATTAAATGGCAAGACAAGATTCCAGACATTGAAGTCCTAGAAAGAGCGTCCATGCCCAGTATCCACAGTCTACTGATGAAGAATCAGATTCGCTGGGCTGGTCACTTGACTAGCATGCCAGATCACAGGCTCCCTAAACGAATTTTTTTACAGCGAACTGCGTTGTGGTAAACTTAGCCAGAGGAAACGCTTTAAAGAAACTCTGAAAATCCCACTGAATGCTTTTGGAATTCATCATGACACCTGGGAGGCTGCAGCCAGAGACCGAAATTCGTGGCGTGCATCATTGCGCAAAGGTGCAGTCATATGTGAGGCAACCAGGACTGCAAGAGCTGTGAAGAAAAGGCAGGAAAGAAAAACAACTGCAGGAAATCCTCCTCCAGAAACGTCAAGCATTCTTTGCCCACATTGTCAAAGAACATTTCGAGCCAAAATAGGCCTTATCAGCCATCTTAGAACCCCACTGGATGAAATGAATGGTCATCATCATTCTTGATGGACAAACAACATAATAATAACTAGTTAGTTAGTTAGTTAGTTAGTTACTTAGTTAGTTAGTTAAGTAGATAGTTAGGTAGTTAGTTAGTGAAACTCCGACAGGCGGACAGTTAGAGCATTGCTTTGCTGATCCGGCAGCTTCTGCAGTTTGTCTTGATCCAGATGTATTGGTTTTACCATTCCTCTGGAGTGAACTAGGCAGGCCGAGAGGAGGATCATGCTGAATGGACAACACATGGTCTCTATATCCTAGCAAAGGCTTTGTACTATGGAGAGGTATTACTCCATCCCTGGTCTTAACCGGTCTCGGAATCAAAGCGAGAGGCAACTGTTACGGGTTATAAGTCCTTGTCAATTGGCGTAGACATGGGGATCCACGGGTTGCCTCTGACGGTGGGAGACACCGACAGGTGTCACTGATCAGCTAGCGCCCACCTCATGCTGGGCAGCCCCAGGCCAATTGGGTGCTGATCGGGCGCAGCCTGTCTGCTCAATGGGTGCTTGAGGCTTGGACAAAATCTGAATCGCAGGCTGTAAAACCAATGCACCGGTTAATACTAAAAAGAAAAATAGAAACCTCAAGCTACGGCTTGCAACCTGGAACATTAGAACCATGTGTCCAGGATTTGCCACTGTCGTGACCAATATTAACGATGTGGGAAAAACGGTTGTGATTGATGCTGAACTCAATCTTCTTAACATTGATATTGCTGGCCTGCAGGAGACTCGCCTCGCCGAGGAAAGGTCACTCAGGGAAAACCATTACACCTTTTTTGGAAGGGTAGAGGGCAGGCAGAAAAAAGGCAACATGGTGTGGGCTTTGCAGTGAAGAATTCGCTACTGGGAATGATTGATATCCCAGCTGGAGGTAATGAAAGATTACTATCCCTGCCCTTGACAACCTCTTGTGGATTTGCCACCATTATTACTGCATATGCACCGACACCCACTTCCTCTGATGATGTGAAGGATTCGTTCTATGAGGAGTTAGACTCTATGTTCAAGGCGGTTCCAAAATCCGACTACATTTATATGCTCGGTGATTTCAATGCCCGTATGGGCAAGGACTCGAGTTAATGGCCAGTGTGCCTTGGAAAATACAACATCGGTCGCATGAATGAAAATTGGCAAAGGCTGTTTGAGCATTGCGACATAAATGACCTATGTATTACAAACTCCGTTTTTAAAACAAAAGAGCTGCATAAGATCACATGGAAACATCCAAGATCTGTCACTGGCATTAGCTGGACTTCATCATCACACGGAGACAACATTTGAACCAAACATCCTTAACTCGAAGCTACCGCAGTGCTGACTGTGATAAGGATCATTCTTTGGTTGTTGCAAGAGTTGGACTGAGACCAAAGACAATCTACACATCTAAACACAAATCTAGCCCCAGGATTAATATTATTAACACCCATGATCCTGATAAGTGCTATGAATTCCAAAAGCAACGTGAAGACGATTTCACTGATACATCAGAAAATTGTACAGTAAGTGAAAAGTGAGGTAAACTTACAGAGCGAATTGGTAGTTAGTTAGTTAACTGGTTGGTTGGTTAGTTAGTTAGTTAGTTGTTTGGTTGGTTCGTTCGTTAGTTAGTTAGTTAGTTAGTAGGTTGGTTGGTTGGTTGATTGGTTAGTTAGTTAGTTAGTTAATTAATTAGTTACTTAGTTAATTATTTAGTTAGTTATTTAGTTAGTTAGTTAGTTAGCTAGTTAGTTTAGTTTAGTTTAGTTGGTTGGTTGGTTAGTTAGTTAGTTAGTTAGTTTAGTTAGTTTAGTTAGTTTAGTTAGTTAGTTAGTTTAGTTAGTTAGTTAGTTAGTTAGTTTAGTTAGTTAGTTAGTTAGTTAGTTAGTTAGTTAATTAGTTAGTTAGTTAGTTAGTTATTGAGTTAGTTAGTTAGTTAGTTAGTTAGTTTAGTTGGTTGGTTGGTTAGTTAGTTAGTTAATTAGTTAGATAGTTAGTTAGTTAGTTAGTTGGTTAGTTAGTTAGTTCAGTCAGTTAGTTAGTTAGTTAGTTAGTTAGTTAGTGAGTTAGTTAGTTAATTAGTTAGTTTAGTTAGTTAGTTAGTTAGTTAGTTAGTTAGTTAGTTAGTTAGTTAATTAGTTAGTTAGTTAGTTAGATAGTTAGTTAGTTAGTTAGTTAATTAGTTAGTTAGTTAGTTAGTTAGTTAGTTAGTTAGTTAGTTTGTTAGTGGTAAGAAAACCCAGACTACACATCGAACCATTGAGTCCATAAATACTCCTTTCCCTTTTTCAGTATGTTTTTCATTGTGTAGCGATCGATAACGTCAGCTGTGTGTTGGATGACTATTCTCTTTGACCACTGCATCCCACATGCATCTGCTACACCTCTTTTGACTTGATGTTCTTGCAGACTGGTCAAAAAACAACTCAGGTCTAGACATCCCCTTAACCCATTCTAGTCTATTCAACCTGCATCTCATACAAATTCGTGATTTCTCAGCTCTCTAAGCGCAGGCCAATATTTTAGGCCTGTCCAGCCGGACATCTTCACGACTAGACTAAGCAAAAGTGGTTCTAAATCTTCCTAACTTTCACGCCCAGCTCTCTGGGATTTTAGTCTGTTTAGAAAGTGAAGAGTATGATTCGGACAGAAGGCAAGCCCAATGTCATCCTGTAGAGATCCCAGATTGGTGAGGTGTGTTTATGACATCCCCGTTGAACACAATCAACACTGTAGAAAGACTCGAAATGTATATGTGACGACCACTGACAAGGGTTCTCTGTCTTGTAAACAAAATTGAAGAAGTGTGTGATAGTTGCCCCTGTAATTCGGCTCAATGTTACCGAAGTGACAGAAAGGCATAGTAAATACACGAGAGATGGATGGGGTGGGGTGGGGTTTCTGTGGTTTTAGGGTAGTGTTGGTGGTGTACAACCCTCTCCCTTTGTCTCGGTTTAGTATGTAAGAACGCCAGGTATAGAGCTCACAACAATCCCGACAATCTTATCCGGTTAGAAAATAAAGGGTGTGTGAGTGTGTGATTAGCTCCAACCCGTCATGATTGTAGAAAGTTAGTAAGAAATGGAATTGGGGTACGTGTGTGGATATTAATCACAATATATTAAGACAACCTTACTCTATAAACAGGAAGTATCAGAGGGGTTCAACAAACGAGTACTCCCTTCGATATGTAACACGTTAGGTGAGTTAGCGAAATTGAGAAGGTCTTGGTTACGCCATCTGATGTTGATCGTTGAATATGGTCTTCTAACTAAACCATGATGGTAGCCAAATTATAGCTCTGTATTTGAGGAATACACTAGTAGGAGATATGTTATAAGTATACGTTTCTCTCAGTCACCGAAATTAAACAACTTTCCAAACCTGATTCAACTAACTCTGCTCTTTCCCTATGGTTTGTTTATTCATGCGGTCAATACCTTCCGGGTGGAAGTCTATGTAAGTCGACCTTCCCACTAAACCGTGTTCAGGATTGGATCTGAGCTAAGGCATAACATTCGAACCAGGCTACGTTAGTGATTTAAAATACAATTTATGATTTTTCGACACGACACAATATTTAAAGTGTGTCTTTACTTTAATTATAGAAAGAAGAAGTCAGTTGTTTGTCGAATTAGATCTAGGCTTTGCCTAGCAGAGACGAAGCAAAGTATACTTCTCAGAACAACGCAAAATTATCTTGTCAGTGAGAGCGTCTGGGACGAAATCAAGGCGAGAAAGGTGCCCGGATGGCTTTATCTGTGTTAAAAACACAACGTATCGAATTCTCCGGGACAATCCTAGTTTGCAGAATGAAGGGATGTAACTATCGAGTGATCGACGTGCAATTCTCTGAGTGTCTGAGACTCACGGAAAACCGTGAGTAAAATTCAGAGATCCCATGTCTCTCAAATAAAAAGGAATATTAATTGTAAACCATAGACCCACACACACCCACAATTATTTTCGATGTATTTACATAATGAACATTTTAGTCCAGCTAACCAATGTAGGGGTTTAACCCGTTATCATCATCATTATCTGCCATACCAATAAGCGTGGGCGCCATGTTTCGACATCTCACACGTTCACCAGAGTCGTGGATCAGCTCTGTGTTCTTGTCTGCACCTTACCACATAGCCAAGTTCCTGACTTCTTCGAGATTCCAGTACATACAGAATTACATAATTCAGGAGGTATATCTCCAATATCAGTCTGGTGACCTGGTCTATTCCGTATTCTTCTAAGGCAGGGGTGTCAGACTCAATCGCTCAGCGGGCCAACACTCAAATCACACGTAAGGTTGCGGACCGAACAGGATAAACATTCAATAAGTTGAAAATTAAACTTTAAAACAACAACAACATTTTAATAATAAAAAATCGTTGGTATGCACATTTCCACTCTTATGTCAGTTTGTCAGAGCACGATGATTGCCATCTTTTCGTGGCGACAAGTTCGTTTATGTTGGGAGCAATGGTCTGTGTCACTGAGATTCTCATGATGTACTGCAAGTGTTCATCAGTGAGATGACTCCCGTGTGACGTTTTGTTAATCTTCATCACAGAAAACAGCTTCTCACACAAATATGTGCTACCAAACATGCTCAATGTTCGAGCCGCATGTAGACGAAGCCGGGGGGTCTCTTCAGGAATGAAACAAGTGAACTGTGCAGACCCCACAGTGTCGTACTTTGCCTTTAGTGTCCCATTACACTGCAGCTCTATTAATTCCATCTGCAAATTTACAGGTGTGGTTTCCACATCTATGGCAAATGGATTACGAAATGGCTAGAAATTACTTTTCTGTGCTTCAAAGTCACTAAAGCGCCGTCCGAACTCGGCGCGAAGTAAGCTAAGTATTTCAGCAACGCGTGCATTGGGAAACATCATATCGACTTGGCTATAAGAAAAGTGAGACAGGTTGCATTGGTGCATTTGTGTCTCCCATAACAGCAGCTTCACTTGAAATGCCTTCACTGCATCATGCATATCAGTGATAAAGTGATCCCGTCCCTGGAGCTGGAGGTCCAAGTCATTGATATGAGTGGTTAAATCAGACATAAACAGCAATTCACATTTTCACTTTTTTATCCCGAAAAAAAAAAAACTGTTGAAATGACAGATTTCCTCAATCAGCTGGAAAAATCTACTGAGAACTTTCTCCCGACTTAGCCACCGCACCTCTGTATGACAAGGCATGTCGCCGAACGCCGACTCTATTTCCTGCACACACACACACAAAAAAGACTGAAATTGGCGGTGATTTAAAACTTTGGCTCTGATAATGTTGACAGTTTGTGTGTTACATTGCTCATTACATCTTCCATGTTGAGGATTTTACCACACCGCGATCCTTGGTTTATGATGAAGTCATATGCTATCAATTCACCAGTACAGTTCTCTTGCATCTTTAACCGCATTCTTCCAAATAGTCCACTTTTTTTCGCCACACATCGCCGGTGCTCCATCTGTTGTCAGACCAATAAGTTTGTCCCAAGGCAGGTTCATGTTGGTTAGACTTTGACATACGTTGTCAAAAATGTCTTTTCCTGTCGTTGACCCATGCATGGATTTCATGTCCAATATTTCTTCTGTAACATTCAAACTGGAGTCCACTCAACGGATGAAAATGGCGAGCTGTGCAGTGTCAGTCGTGTCGTTACTTTCATCGACAGCAAGGGAGAATGCATCAAAGTCTTTGCCTTTTTCGATCAGCTGTGTTTTCACATCAGTGGCCATCTCACAAACCCGATCAATAACCGTATTTATCGTAAGGCTTACCTTTTCAAACATCTGCTTGTTGTCTGAACACAAGAAGTCTCACTTTTCATCATGCAGCACTTCAGAGACTCTCCTTCTCTAAATGGTCGGCCTGAATTTACGATCTCGACAGCTACAATAAAACTTACTTTCATAGCAGCTTCAGTTTGTGGTTTTGCTTTGGTGAAAAACATCTGCTGTGATGTTAGATGCCTCTTCAGTTCTTCTACCTTAGGTTGCTTCTGCTCTGCATTCATGCTGTTTAACTTGTTTTAATGTTTAGTCTCGTAGTGCCGTCTCAGATTATATTCTTTGATCACAGCCACATTATCTCCACAAATTAATAACAGAGGTTTACCACCAATATCAGTAAACATTTATACAGCCTACCAGCGGCTTTGAAAGGCCCTGTGTTCATAATCAACTCTCCTATTGGTCATTTTAAGGGATAGCTTTCATTTAAAAAAAAAAAGATTGTGCGTCTCTCGACAGACGCTGGATTGATATCAAGTTAGCCGTAGCGGGAAATGTTGATGCAATATCCGGTGATAAACAAGAATAAGGAGAACTGCAGTAAAGCTTAAAAAGCAATGAATGAATCACCGAAAAACGAGAAGTTGGTTGTCAGCTTTACTACAGCACGACTACAAGAAACAAAATGGACGTTGCAGCCAAAGCCTTCGTCAGCACAGATCAAACAGACAAAAATAGACAAACAAATAAACGAAAGACACTACATAGTGGCGGCATATAGGCGGGATCGTAACCTGAGGGATGTTCTGGTCCATAGCACTCTACCCCAACCTCACAAGTCTCTTCCTGGCACTGCGGCATGTCTTCGATTTCGTTGTAAGACCTGTCGACATGTCCTTCAAACCCAGAGTCTGGCTTTCCCTAAGACTACTTTCCACATCCGTGGGGGGGGGGGCGGGGTTCATGGACGAGTTGCAACGTTATATATCCGATCATTTGCACACGTTGTGACATGAAATATGTTGGGCAGACAGGTCTTCGTCTGGCGGACAGATTTAGGCAACACCTCTCTGATATCAACAGTGGTGCCCAGAAACCGGTAGCCCTACACTTCAATAGTTCCGACCACTGTGGCGTTGCCGACATACAGGTCACGGCGATCAAATCGTGCACATCACACGAACGCGATCGCAAGACATTGGAAAACCGTCTCATCTTCCAGTTGGGCTCACTCTCCCCTTAAGGCCTTATGTCAAACACAGTTTTATTTAAGTCCCTAACGCCCCCTGCCACCTAACATCCCCATAGTCGTATTGTCCACTAATAAGCTAGTCGTATGTCCTTCACAGTAAGTTGTAGTCAACGCCAGCATTATCTTTGCCTTCTGTGACATCCCTGGTAGTTTGCGTTCAGTCGCTTCTCATTGCTTTCTGAACAACCGGCACTTGTGCTATTTTATAATGGCAAACGCGGGCCGGTCTGCATCCAAATCGACCGCAGCAGTGTTTCGAACTTGGCGTGCTCATTTGCGAACAACATCCGTTACATCTCCACAGAGTCTGCTACAGTGCTCTACCTATCCATATTTTCCATTTTCGCTCTCATGGGAGCAACCCATCCCCCCAGCGTGTGTTCCCTCACTGGCTGTTTTAGCCAATCCCCGAGCTTCTGGCTTTATTGACCTTTAGTCAATTGACCCTGTTAACCACTACATCCGGTTTATTCCATCCACGCATAGCCGCTCAAGCAAGGATACAGATAAGTAACCTTAATACTTTCATATAGTGTCTTTAGTGTATTTGTTTGTCTATGCTTTTTTGTTTGTTCTGTTCTGTCGAAGGCTTTGGCCGCAACGTTCATTTTGTTTCTTGTAGTCGTGCTCTAGTAAAGCTCACAATCTACTTCTCGTTTTTCGGTGATTCATTCATGTAATATCCGGGGCACTACACTAATTTCATTTCTTATGCGCCAATCCAAAAGGAGCAACTGAACGTTGCTAGGTTAAGATAACTACGAACATCCACTGACTACATAACTATTTTTTCCCACTTATTCTTGTCGAAGTGAGAACGCTTTCAGGTAACCTATCATTCGGCAAGGCTGCTAATTAGGGAATTTGATGTGCACTTTATATCATGGCTATTAAAAATATTTTTGCCTAAAATTCTCTCTCGGGCCGAATATATTTGAACGTCGATTGAGACCTCTCGGGCCTGATATGATTGTACGCCGGGCCTGGTGTGGCCCGCGGGCCTTGAGTTTGACATATGTGTTCTTAGGCAATGATCATGTCTGTGGTGATGTTGTCTGGTTAAGAGCATTATGAACTTCCATCTGTAAAATTCATGGTCCTTCACTATTATTCCGTATATCTTACTGCTCCTCTCTTGTACCATCATAAAAGTCTTTCACATTATCTGACCATCATCATCATCAAGTGCCATGCCCTTTGGCGTAGGCATTCATGGCTCTCCACAGATCTCGGTCTTTCGTGCTCTGGATCAACTCTGCTGATAATATTCCTCCATGCCACCGTCTCAGTCTATCCAGCTTCATTTCTCTTGGTCTGTCTCTGCCTCTCTTCCTCTCTATCTTTCCAGTTGTCACGATGTTCTCCACTATCTATCTTCTCATCACCTGACCAATGAAAGATGTTTGTCTCTTTCTTATTGATGTATTTAGTGTTCTAGTTTCATTAGCCTCTTTCAGGCAACCATTGTTAGTTACTCTGGCAGTCCAAGGAATTAGCAACATTCGTCTAAAACACCACATCTCTGTTGCTTCTAAGTTCTTCCTAATTTGTTAATTTACATTCCAAGATTCTCTGCCATACTGCACAACTGGTCCTATAAAGCATTTCATCTGACCACAAATGTAAAAATGTGATCCTTTTCTATTATGATTTTGCCATCTTTGGTTTTTAGGCAACCCGTTGATGTGTGTGTTCTTTTATTAGTGATGCCAATAATTCTTTTGTGCATTAATTTGTTATTCCGTGTGTTGTTTTGGTTTTCAATTTCCCTAAAATTTCTTCACGCCATGCTTCTTTTTCCTCTTAGCAGTTTCCTAATTTTACCGTGAATCTAGAAATGGGGAAAATTGGAGCATATGATAAAACTAAAACTTATGCGAAATATATTTTTGGCCACTTTAGGAGACTAATGGGAAATATTTAATGACTATGGGGTTTTTGAAAATATTGCCGTTCCAAATTTTCTATTTACCCGTTATGTTGCATGAACACCACAGCGGATGAATACAAAACTTGGAACGGCAATATTTTAAAAACCCAACGGCCATTAAAAAATACACCCTATATATATATATATATATATATATATATATATATATATATATATATATATATATATATATATATCGGCACATGTCGAGTGCCGAGATCTATAAAATATGTGCGAGCATCATTATACCCGATACGCTTTAGGACGTGAAAACAGGGTCCTTCACTTAAGGACGTGTGGTGCTAAACTCATATTGTGACAGGCCGATCGGCGCTATCTGTGTGATGTGGTTAACATCCATCTATCGCCTTTACTTTCCAAGACAATGTCTGTACTTCTGTGTCGCACGTACCAAGAATACAAGATCCCTGATATAATGAAACATTATATCGCTGAATGCAACACACTTTAACAATGAGTATCATCATCATCATCATCATGGGACGCCAAGGTGTTTCCAAGGCACCAGGGCCAGATTTTATACTGGCCAAGACCTACTAACACGTCCTAGTCGTGCGTCCTGAGCAACAGGTCCCTTCGGGGTCCTGGCTAACGTAGTAGGATGGCTGATTCTTCAGAAATCGGAGAGTATCTGCCTCATGGAGAGGAACCATCAGTCTGCACACCAATAAGCCAGACATGGGACAACGGATACTCACGCAGACCTGATTTCGGTATGACATCACACTGATGTTGGACAACAGGATGTCTTCATCCGACATAGAGGACTTCACGCTGGAGTTCACAGTCGGCTAACGCAAGCAAGCAAGCAAGCACCATCATCATCATCAATGGCATGCCGATTAACGTGGATGTTCGTGGTTCGCTGCCTCACAAGACAACCAGATCTTAGGTCAGGTCTGTCTTCTCGTCTCTATAATGTGAACGTGCTTCATAAAGTGTTCTGACCAAAGATTTGTGTGCTCCCCCAGGCAAGTTACAGGAGGAAGACGACAAAAGCACATGCTCAGGCTTCTACATTATTTGTCTCATTCACCCACTGATCCTGCCATCCGCTACATCATAGAAAAAAGGTTTTAAAAGACTTCACTTTCTTTGCAGAATGTTGCAATAAACCGGAGCCCATATTGTCTGTTTGCGATTTACCAGGCAATATATCTTTCAGAAGTTTGCCATTGCTTTTTTTAAACGAGAAGTCAACATGTAATTGCAACTGTAGGGAGTGTTAACAAAACGGACTAGTTTGCCGTCAGAAGAGACAGTTTAAATGTGTTAAAGCTCTCAGCCACGTCGACCTACGTGAGGAAGGTGTGCAGATATAAATTAAGTCAACAAATGAGTCAACATTGCTCAGTGAAGGCCAAACACAGACGACAGCAGATCCATAGTGTAATAAAACTTCAAGGGCCTATTTCCGCTCCTTGAGGCTCACTGGTGCTAGCCCTATGTTTCTATAAACCAATCGACACTCGATCTCTGATTGGGTCAACACCACACCGGCTGCATTTACTTCCCACAGCATTTCCCAGTACCCTTGTACTTACGTCGACCCGGAAGATCAGATTACTTACAACAGAAATCCACAATTCGATTAGAATTCGAACATACTCCCGCCCAGCCAGCAGGCAAGCGCTCATGCAACTATGCTACCACAGCTCCCAAACCCACACGACAGCAGCTCAATAATGGCCGTCTAAAATCAATGGAAGACAAGGCGAGAAAACAAAGCAATGAAATACAGGTTATGTGAGTTTTACTGCCCACGAATACCTCTCCTGGCCTACACTAAAGCCATGCAATCAGTTCCGACTCTCACACCAGTGAACAACCAGGAAATACGTTTGACCAAACGAAACGAGAGGCCGGCTCGAGGTGTGTTTAAAGTTCAGTTTCCGAAAGCGCGGCCAAGCGGTGTTTTCTACTGGAATCTGTCGGTAGTTTTCCGGGACCTCGTGAAGTGTCCGAGCGCCAGTTAATTGTTCGACTCTGTTTGTGGACACAACAGTAAGTTGGGAACTATCTATACTGTTGTCATAAATTCATGATCGTACGTCTGAGTGTCGAGGGGAACAATTTCATGAATAAAATATACGTTGTAAAGATAATTATACTGTTTAATCGATAAATTATACAGTTCTGTTAGTAATATAGATTTTATTAAATTACCGGGTGTTGTGTAATAATTGGATGTGAAATGTTAATTATGTATTCACTTATACGAGTAATTGGGGGAAAAATAGAAAAGTAGTGAACAATACGTTATGTTACGGATGTAAATTGGTATCTTTGTCGTCAAGTGACATGCCGGCTGGCATGGGCGATAATAGTGCTCCCTCATCTCTCGATCATCATATGGATGTGTTAATCATGAGCTGATTTATTCCCATGTCGTTGTGAAGGAGAAACAAGAATCTGTATCTCCTTCAATACCTCTTTCTTTTAATCGCTCAAGTTCGTTTCATTGTGTTCTCCTCAGAACTTGGATACAACTGTCTCTTTTAGATGTTAGCGATAGTATATTTTTGATTTGTTTTGTTCTCCTTCAAAACAATTGGATTTGGTTCTCCAAGTAATTTTAGCATTCTTCTGTAAAACCACTTATTTGTGGCTTCAAGCGTGCCTAGTCTGATTAATTTATAAGTGTCCACGTTTAATAGTCACGTGTTAAAATTGTCCACGCCTCACAAACACACATTGAAATTGTTCACGACTCGCAGTTACGTGTTGGTTCTATAAATCTGGCAAGATTGCATTTCCTAGTTTTCAATGACAGTAATGTTTTATATAAGGTGTGCGTCGTGTTATGAAATGTAGACTTCGCTTGGGATATACATACAGTTCTCATGAACTCATCATCAGAAAAATCATCTAGGTTATACCAGGTCTACAGATTCATCATCAAAGATAGTATTAGTCTCTCTCTCTCTCTCTCTCTCTCTCTCTCTCTCTCTCTCTCTCTCTCTCTCTCTCTCTCTCTCACTCTCTGTCTGTCTGTCTGTCTGTCTCTCTCTCTCTCTCTCTCTCTCTCTCTCTCTCTCTCTCTCTCTCTCTCTCTCTCTCTCTCTCTCGTGCTTCATATGTCTCAACTGGCATGCCTCTGCATGCCTTGGTGTATGTGTGTGTGTGTTTTTTTTTTTGTCGTCCTCTTAATTTTGTCGACCTCCTCTTCTTTGCTCGCCAAGGATGTTCTTTAGCATTGCTTTCTAAATTCGAACTTCTTGGTATAACTTGTGCCTAAACCAGGAAAGTCTGTATTATATATGATTGCTTTCAGAAATTGCATTTGTTCTCTTATCCCTTTCTGTGAACCGTGCATGTGTCTTTATTTAATTCAACATATTGCTCGAGGAAAGCGCTTCATCGCGAACGCCCCTAACCATTTCTCGTGTTTGTTGTTGGCTCATGTTTCAAAGGGTGGATGCGGAAGGGCAAGTTTAGAACTCTTGCTTGTCGAGCCCACGATAATGTGTTCGAATCCCAATAAGGTCGGAGGTTCTCAAAACGTGCACTTAGACTGCCATATCCACCAAGCCTAAACTGTCACCAAGAAATGATCTGGGATGCAAAGGCGGATGGCCTGATACTGAAAGCATCACCCATCTTGTGCCTTTGCGGCCAGTACCGACCCCCACTATGCCTTTAGGGGTGTAAACATATCGTTTGCTTGTCTTTCCTACACGTTTCAGAGCATGTTTCACTTTTAACAGATTCCTTTTCGCGGTTTGATGCTTTTGCTTATGGTTGTCACTATTCTCTACTTCTGCCTATTCACAAGCGGTTGCAATTTCGATGTGATTATTGAAATTTGAATAACTAAGACACAAACAATAAATTGCACGATTTATTTGCCTGGAATAATTCGCTGCATCTCGCCAGGTACATACTGCAGAATTCACACAACATAAAGTGAAATAACTAGATAAATCCTTCAAGCTGAAATAAACACATGTTCGCACAGTAATGTCAATTGTCTACACGGTAATTTTAAACTGACTAACATGTCTTTCTGTTTGCTCAAAACTGTATCAGTAGCCAGTGTGAAATTATCAGGAGTCAATGTGACATTATCAGTATCCAGTGTGAAATTATCAGGAGTCAGTGTGCCATTATCAGGCTCGATGTGCCATTATCACGAGTCAGTGTGGCATTATCAGGAGTCTGTGTGAAATTATCATGAGTCAGTGTGCCATTATCAGGAGTCAGTGTGCCATTATCAGGAGTCAGTGTGAAATTATCAGAAGTCGTTGCAGCGCGGTGGATAGCATGCTTGCCTTCTGGCCCAGTTAAGACTAGTAGAATATTCTTTTCCGGACGTCGTAGTCCCCCGCAGCATTTTGTCAATGTTTCTGATCCACTAAGCACATTTTACTTTCAGCAGTTTCCATAGCTTTATGATTTATGAACGACCGACGACTACAGCATAGAAATCAACGCAATGCAAAGTGTCTCCAAATCCCCTACAGTTGACCTCGAACTCTCGACATTGTGTGTCGGCCAATTGAGAAACCGGTTCACTGCCCTAAAGCAACAGCGCCGGTGGTGGTCCAGTAGCCAGGTCACACAAATGCTGTCCGGGGAGGGATTAATTTGTCCCTTGGCCTGGACTATCAGGTCGACCCAGCCGAAACAAGTGTGCCATGAAATGTCCCGCAACCTAATGGCCAACTCATTTCAACCTAAGAGCAACCTAATGGCAACTTAATGGCAACGTAATAACGGCTGGCAATATATCCACCACATTCATTAGGGGATGACTATTATCTACATATGTCACCCTAGCATCCATTCAGCCCTAATAGCGCCAAATATGGTCCTAGACATACTTAATTGCAAGTGCTGTCTACGCAACGAAAGCTGGATCAACTGAGAACTTGATATAATTACAAAGTTATCCATGAAATGGGATGCCCTATGCGTATCATGCAGTACTGTTTCTGGCATTGCTATCAGAGTCTGGAAATCAATTTGGGAAGCAGAGGTCACTGAAACAGTTACATAAATAAACACACATAGTATTGTTTGGCGCTCACAGAAGGAGAAGGAAGGAGTAGAAACTAGAGGACGCACTAGACAACATAACATTTGAAAGCTATAGTTACCGACCGGGATTCGAACCTGTCACCTCCAAATGGCGATTGAGCCTCGCTGCAGGAACACGTGTACTTTGACGCATGATGGAGTGTCTAGTTGGTCATGCTTCGAAGTACACGTGTTCCTGCAGCGAGGCTCTATCGCCATTAGGGGGTGACAGATTCGAATCCCGGTCGGTAACTATAGCTTTCAAAGTTTATGTTGTTTAGTGTATCCTCAAGTCTTTACTTCTTTCTTCTCCTTCTGTGAGCGCCAAAAATACTTTGTGCGCTTATTTCTGTAACTTATCAGAGTCTGGACCGTGAAGTCTTGGATGAAGCAAACATCCATCAACTATCCGCTTTTTTTTGGGGGGGGGGGGGGGGGAAGAGAGGGGGGGGGGGGCTGGGAGGGAAAATAAGGGGGGGGGGCTGTGTTTACATTTGGATTTGTAACTGACATCGTATCATCTTGTTTGTTACATACATTATATATCAATGTAAATATATGCCACTATCTGAGTCGGGGGTTGGCGTGGATGAAAGGTTTACAGTGTTCTTTCACCTATATTATTATTATGTAGTCTTCACTGGTCAACAACAACAAACCAGCTAAATAAACCCCTCTTCTCTCCTGCCTTCCTTCCCTGGTCTTAAATACCCATACGATAGAATGCGGACTATGTAACTCGATTCTGGTAGAATGTTCCAGCTTCGAAATGCACTTCTGGAACCTATCACTTTATGACAAGTTTGACAGGAGGATGTTTGGTACTCACGTTCCGCTGTGTTTTCTACGTACTAATGTGTTTATTTCTACCGACCAAACATAATAAACCCAGTTGACTCCCTGTACTCTTCTACTCACTCGCGCGTTAGTTGTTAGTGCTTCAACCTGACCCAAGAGGACTGGCCTGTTGGTTTGGGGATCTACGGGGCAGGCTGAACTGGGTACGTCCTCTCCTTGCTCCCAGTCCCCTTTGTGACACAGTGACCAGTTTTTATAAAACAAAATGTTTACCCGAGCTCTCGTCCTTTCTACTCGGCGAATACATCCAAGGCATCCAGTCAGATTTATCAATCACATATCAAGAGATGCACTGGGCACCCGCCTACACATATGAAACAACAAGTTAGTTGTGCAAATCCGTTACAGGACGTAGCAGTCAACTCCAGCATTTTTTCGCTGCTTGTGATCTCTTTGGCAGGTTTACGTTCAGTAGTTTGCCATTGTTTCTGAACGACCGGCACTTATACAATTTTCATTACAATAAAACGAACGCAAGGCGGTTAGCTAACAAATCGTCCTTAGTTGTGTTTCTAGCGCGGTAAGAGGGATTACGAACTGCTTCCGTAACACCTTTGTCACGGAGCGGGTAACAGATGGATTGGTGATTAATGCAACTAAAAGTGGTGTTCATAACAACTTAAATACTGTTATCTGCCCTTCATATATATATATATATCTTTAACACTGAAGAAGAAATTATAACACTAGTAGCAGAAGTATTATTGCAGAATACAATCAATTCAAAGAGAGTACAGTGCAATTATTACCAATGCACTTTGTGTAATTACCTCACTACTATAGCACTAGAGCAGTTGTACTAACTAAAGTAAACTTGACTGAATGTTCCAACAAAAGCAACATTCAATGGACACCAGCTCAGTGGAACATATTGGACACAGATAAAGCAGGTCGGCAAGGAAAGCTGGCTGGGTCTAAACAAAAAACGAGATGATTTTAGCACAATCTGAAAATAGTATTCAATATTTCGCAGGATCTGCTCATAGAAATCTAGAAGAGCCGCTCACAAGACATTTTACAAGATCTGAAAATTGAAGTCATCTGCACCATAAACAGAATCATGGCTTGGGAACTGAGTTGGCCACATCAGACGTCACAGCTGCTTAGAAAGAACAGCAAAGGAAGGCCTGGTTGTTTAAAGACGAGACGGAGGTCTGCCAACACGACAATGAACGGTGGACAGTGCAGACCATCTGGTCATGGTGTCTTTAGTAGAAGGGCTGGAGAAATGTTGAGAATCTTTGCGGCTGTTTGTTATGAAGGCGATGTTCTGTAACTGTTTTAATAAATGATGATAATGATGATAGAGGTCATTATGGCTGAATGGGTAAGAGCGCTCGTTACATATAACATCCAGTATGCTGATGTCGATGTATCTGATTCAGCCCAAACATCGATCTGTTGGACTAAAATGTTGACTTCTCGTCCTTGACTTTGGGACGTAAATTACACTAGAAGTCTGAGTGGGTTCGCCTGATGGCGAGGGACACTGATAATAGGAAAAGCTAATCCACACGCAAATATCAGTCTAGTGCACTGGGAATAGTAGCATATGTGTGGACTACGAATGAGTTCCAACGAAAAGGAAAAAAAAACCTTCCCAGCTGACGCATATTCTTCAAAGGCACTCCATTCGTTTCCTGTGTAATGTCATTTATACATCAACTTCAGTGGCACAAGGCATAGTCCTTGTCACAAATGATGCATCAGCAAAAGGACTCCATCAACTTGTCTGCGTGAGTGCTTCAGTAGACGCGACAACGCGTAGGTGTTCTTGTATGTCTCTCCACTCACACGTTTAAAGCTAACATCTTTCACAAGACAGTTCCTTAGCTCATTCTACGCCAACAGCCAATTTAAAAACATCACAATCTGGTTACTTTTTGGGTATAGTAATTTGTCTGCCCGTCTTCTTGAGTTTCCGAGACGGGATCTCGTTTGCTGCCAGCACAATGTTTCCACATCTGCTCTTTCCCTGTGATGTTCCGGAAGCAAACCGTTTCCTGTAGCTGGCTGGTCTGCCAGAGCTGTGCTTATGTGTTCGAACCCACAGAGAGGTGGGGGATTGTAAACATGAAATTGACATGGGCGTCCATGTCGACCTAGCTTAAAAAAGTAAAGTAAAGTATAGAGTAAAGCGGAAAGTAAAGTATAAGGTAAAGTATACAGTAAAGTAGAAAGTAAAGTATAAAGTAAAATGTAATGTAAAGTATAAAGTAAAGTATAAAGTAAAGTATGAAGTAAAGTATGAAGTAAAGTATGAAGTAAAGTATAAAGTAAAGTATGAAGTAAAGTATAAAGTAAAGTATGAAGTAAAGTATGAAGTAAAGTATAAAGTAAAGTATGAAGTAAAGTATGAAGTAAAGTATGAAGTAAAGTATGAAGTAAAGTATGAAGTAAAGTATGAAGTAAAGTATGAAGTAAAGTATAAAGTAAAGTATGAAGTAAAGTATGAAGTAAAGTATGAAGTAAAGTATAAAGTAAAGTATGAAGTAAAGTATGAAGTAAAGTATGAAGTAAAGTATGAAGTAAAGTATGAAGTAAAGTATGTAAAGTATGAAGTAAAGTATGAAGTAAAGTATGAAGTAAAGTATAAAGTAAAGTATGAAGTAAAGTATGAAGTAAAGTATAAAGTAAAGTATGAAGTAAAGTATGAAGTAAAGTATGAAGTAACGTATGAAGTAAAGTATAAAGTAAAGTATAAAGTAAAGTATAAAGTAAAGTATGAAGTAAAGTATAAAGTAAAGTATGAAGTAAGGTATGAAGTAAAGTATAAAGTAAAGTAAAGTAAAGTAAAGTAAAGTAAAGTAAAGTAAAGTAAAGTAAAGTAAAGTAAAAGAGACTTTTTCGCCGCTTAAGGCACATTTAGCATAATGAGATAAATCCACACTTAAAAAAAAAAAATCGGCACTTGATCTGTGATGGGAGGGCATTACGCAGGCGCCTGTACTTGCCCATTCAGCCTCTGCCATCCCTGTATGGCTGGATGGACCTGAGAGCTCAGGTCAAGTCTAAACATTCCAAGCCTAACACAGGTACCACGAATTATACTGGGAAGTAAATACCGCAGACTTGATATCACAACATCATCTAGCGCCAGTTATTCACTATGCCACAAGGCGTGATAATGAGTAATTTACTTTGTCTGTTTAAAATACTTATATTGCTTTCTATCCACTGTTTTCTATCCACTGCATTCTTATCCACAGCTTCTTATCCACTGCTTTCTATCCACTGTTTTGTATCCATTGTTTTCTGTGTACTGTTTTCTATCTACTGTGATGTTTCTATAATCTGAATATTTCCTACTCTGTCTATGAGCCGTGTTGATTCTCCAGTTGCGACATTTGTTCCCGTTAGATCTATCGCTTCATTGTCCCTCCATGCTTTTATTATACAACCTGTTGGTCGTCTGCTTGGTACTTCTTTGATACCTTCCTGCTTCCTGAGTGTGAATCCGCTCTGTTGCCATGCTACACTCAGCTTAATGTAAACCCAATTTGTGGATTTGTATACGCTCGCATTCTTCTGGTTCAGATGGAATGCCGGGAAGGGTCGTTGTAGCGCCGTAGTTAATCCGCCTGCCTTGGATGCCGTGGGTTCGTTTCCAGACTCCGCTCTTCGGTTCGCGAGTGCAGTTTTCTCAGAGTCTCCGGGGGGAGGTCCTCGAAACCACGGAGTTCGTGCGCTGTGCGACAGATTCCTGCAGGCCGCTCTGTGTGAAGAGATCCAGCCATACGGGATAAACCCGTAACCACCTTTAACCACGCTCCTTCTATAGTGCTTAATTCATCTGTGTCTTCTTCTTCCAAAGGTACCCTGTTTGGAATAGACATTAGCTACCACGACTCTTCAAACCTCCTGGTTCAGCGGTTATGATGTAGTTAATTTTGCATTTATTATTATTTGTTGCCACCTCTTACAGATTTCCACATATATCCGCCCCTGTGTCTCTTGCCTTGTATATTCCACCATTTGTCATTGTAGCGGACTCACGAAGTATGATGAGAGAGGTGAAGACACGCATGTCGTGACTGTAGCGGACTCACGAAGTATGATGAGAGAGGTGAAGACACACATGTCGTGACTGTAACGGACTCATAAAGTAGGATGAGAAAGCTGAAGACAGGCATGCCGTGATTGTAACGGTCTCACAATGAAGGATGAGAAAAGCACAGGCGGGCATACTTCGGGCAGAGTGGCACGTTTCTATTAAACAATTAACAATAGTGAGCAACAGGTGGATCCCTCCCCTCGCAGGACATGCTGGTGTGGTGGAAAACGAGCAGCCAGACAGATTGGCTGAGTCTGCACCGCTCTGTGTGTTGTTGGTGCGTGGTAAAGCAGACGGGTCGTGTCCCTTTGGGATCGTGTCTATAGAGCAGAAGAACAGACAGATCATCACGACCTTGAGAGAGTGGTGCTGCAGGAAGTGACCAGAGGTTTTGGTCGACACTTAAAACACTGAATGTGATTATTTTGAAAGTAATTGAGTTATGCCTGTTTACAGCAGAGCTGCGATATTTGCATTTTTTGGCCACCACAACCGGTTTCTTCGGGTTTGTGTTGATCGGGCTAGCCTTCCCTGGAGAAGCTGTCTTAGAATACAGAAGTTACAAACATACATACATGATTGAGTTAACGTGCGTGTCTCATACCATGAGCGAATCAATACAAGCCAGAAGTAGAATAGGAAAGGTGTATCTGAACACAATCATAAGTAACAAAACGGACGTTGTGGCCAAAGCCATCGTCAGCAGACAAACAAAGGAAAGAACCACCGATATATATTAATAGAGCTATTGCTGGCGTGAAGGACAAGTCCCACAGGATTTCAAAGATTCAAGCATCATAACACTGTACAAGAACAAGGGCGATCGGAGCGACTGCAACAACTATAGGGGTATCTCACTTCTGTGTATTGTTGGAGAAGTATTTGCCAAAATTGTTCTCAAAGACTTCAAGTCCTAGGAGATCAAGTTTACCCCAAATCACAGTGTGGCTTTCGACAGAACCGGTCTACCATTGATATGATATTCTCATTGCGACAAATGCAAGAAAAATGCCGTGAACAGAACCAACCACTGTTTATTGCCTTCATCGACCTCACAAAGGCATTTGATTTGGTCAGGCGTGAGGGTCTGTTCAAGGCACTAAAGGAGAGTTAGATTGGCTGCCCACCAACTCTTCTGTCCATTGTGGAATCTTTCCACAAAGGCAAGAAGGGTATAATCAAGTTTGATGGTGGCCTGTATGGCGTAGAGGGCATCGTCCGCTAGTCTGGTCTCACTTGAGTAAAGCTCCAAATAGTGCTCTACCCATCCATTCCATCCGCTGTTTCTTATCATTGATGATTTCTCCAGTCAAGATTTTCTGTGGTTGACTTCTTTTGATCATTGGACCACAGGCTTTCTTTATTCCTTCATACATGCTTCTGATGTTTCCTTTATCCCTTGCGATATATATATATATATATATATATATATATATATATATATATATATATATATATATATATATATATATATATATATTATATAAGTTGCCCGCTCCGTGGCCGAGGAGTTAGCAGCTTTCTCCGCTAACCCCGAATACTCTCGTCACGTGACGCGACGAGAATTAGCAGTGGTTCAAATCGCAAAAGTGACTTATGAGAGTATGGAGCCGGTCGCTCAGAAAGTCGTGGCGTGCTGATGAGCGTAATCTAGCCTAGGAATCAACATACAGCTGAAAGATGCTGGTGTTGACCGCAATATCCTGAAACAGGATGGAAACGCGGGAAAAAAAAATATATATATATAAGTTATTTATCTGTTTTCTTGTTACTGACTGGACACGTGTGTGGTTGAATACCACGTATAAGGTTATAACAATGTGGCTATACAGGAAATATGGCTATACCGGAAATGTGGCTGTGACGAGAAAGCGGGTGTCAAGGGGTCAACAACTCAATGAGCCACATATTGTCATATCAACACGAGAGAAGAATACCGGGGAGGGGGGGGGGGGAAGCGTTCAGGTGAGCGACCTGTTAAATAAGTAACATTCATATACCTTACTGCGGTGAGACCACAAATTTGTAGGATGTGAGTCAGGATGTGTGTGCCTAATGCCTCATACCAGTAACATTGTGTGCACGGCCTTCACAAATAAAAATGTGATGAAATAACAGAAAACAAAGATGTCCCTCTCCACACCCAGAGTGCAAGATACCGCCAAGAAACGCCACATTCAGACAGAAAACATTGTGAAAACAGGTTAAGAGCTTTAGCAATATCTTCTAGAAAATGCGCCCTAATGCAGCTTTTGTTGTAGCCCTCCACAGGGAGCTCGGAGAGAGACGAATGGTGTTGGTTCGTGAAGATAACGCGGAGATGTTATTACGTGGTGGGAGAAACGATTAAGAGAATACCATGGGGCAATTCAGTCGTGCTCTCTTGAAGTGGAAGATGTACGAGGCGATGGCGAGTTGTTACTGGTTAAATGAGTGGTGGGATGTAATAATGGCTTAAAAGACTTGGTGTGGAAAATACAGGCTGACAAAAAAGCTAGGGAGATACACAATGAGAATAAATATTCTAACAGCACACAGCCAAGTCCATTAAAAATCATGCGAAAGGAAGAAGTGAACGAACGAACGAACGAATTGTTTTTCACTGGGTCAAGAAATGGCTACCGAGGCCCGTCTGACATTCTGCCCCTCTTATATCTCTACTCGCATACATTATTTCATTCGAACATCAATTTTGAAGCTAATTTTAGACATCTACGGTAACAAATGAAATAATATGTGCATTATAATCTCATGGGAAATTCCCACTAACTAATAATACATGACTTACTAAAATTAATTTTTGATACGACAATTATATTTTTCAAAAGTAGATCAACGACTGGCAAGAGAAGGTCCACCAGAGAGACGAATGGAGACAGATTGTATTTGCAGCAAAGAACCTCAATGGCTCGGAACGCTGAAAAGAAGAAGAAGAGAAGATGTATGGTACCAAAATTAGGAGAATGTTTATCATACCAGCTGTCGTTTGAAATTATTACTATTATATTTAATGGTTATATAGTTTGTACTGATATTGTGTTTAAATAGGTTGCGATTTTATGTATAGGGATCGGTGATGTCTTTGATTTATTGTGGAAGCAACCTAATTTTTTTGGGAGGGATATAAGTCTATCCTAGACTTTGGATCTGTAAAATATTGAGTCATTTCCTATTTCTTGCATTATATTTTAATAATGGCCATACGTAGCTTGGGGCACTGTGAAATAGGATTTTGTGAATTAGTTTTGACCTTAATACAAAGTTAGCGTCTGTGGAGAGGCAGTAACCGAACAGGTTTATATAGGCTAGAAATGTCGGTAACCCTTTGACATTAACAGAGTGACTATTCACAAAAATGTGTGGTCACGTGACATACGTTTGATTACATTATTAAAAATACATCCGTTTTCTGGAGTGAGAAAATGCGCTTTTGATTGAATTGGAAGAACCATCCCAGATTGTAGAGCAATAGTCAGTATGTTTTTGTATGTGATATGTATCGAATATCTTTCCTGCATTTTTATCAATGATATTTGTAATGTTAGCAAGTTGGTAGAAATCTGTTGCTGTTTGCTTAACGAGCGCTTAAACATGGGGATGGAAGATTCGATTTCTATCAGTAATAAGACATGGTGTTTTGTGCTCGGTTACATTTTCTACAGGCATGTTACAATGTGAATCTGAAGAATTTATTGTGTAAAGTCTTTGCCCTGTTGCTGTTAACTTATATTTTGTTTTAAGAATGTTAGCTTGCATAGTTTCTGTTTGCTGTCTCCAGCTAACTGCATTATTTAATTCTTGTTGCAAGGACGATTCCAGAACATCAGTCCCTAGCATCTGTATACATTGTGCAGTCGTCTTTAAACAGATCGGAGGATGATGGCAACTATAAGGAAAGGTTATTTATATAAGTGGCAAATAATAGAGGGCCAAGTGTAGATGCATGCGCTACTTAAGAAAGAATTAAGAGGGACAGGAAAACATGTTCAAAATGGAAGATAGAAAGAGACACACAGTGACAAACATAGAAATATTGTCAAAGAAGCATTTGACAGAATAACAGCAGGATTGGGAGACACATAGGCAACAATGTGGAGGCAGACAGACAAACACGACGTACAAAGAGCTACACGGGAAAGGCATTAAGCAAAACTAATTTTATTATAAAGTGCATGTAAGAGTATGGACAGCGGAAAAATATAAGTTCAGGACACAAACTTGCTCTTAAGCAATACCTCATGCAGGGGTCCCTCGGGAGTCTCCGTGGCGAAGAGGTCAAACGGTCTGCCTCGCGAACCGAATGTTGTGGGTTCGATTTCTGGCTACGTCTTTCAGTTCACGGGTGCATTTTTCTAGGTCACTCCTGGGGGTCGTCATTGGAGATACGGAGTTTGCGCGACGCTTTTCGGCAGGCCACCCTGCGGATAGAGACCAAGCCATATGGGATAACACCCAGTGCAATGAAGTCGATCCTCTCGACTTTTAAGACAATTGTAAGGGTTCCTGGCCTTAAAATCTCCAGTCATATGGAATACAGACAAGTACTAAAGCAGAAACATTTAAAGTTGCAAACATGTATTGAAGTCAATACCCGTGAGTATGGTGGTTAGGCATTGAACGGCTACGGCCTCTGGAGTATTTATCTTTGTGGCTGCGGTTTGCATTTCTTATTTTCCTCATGTTGGACTGGTAGTATATGGTTCCGTCGCCCTGCAACTGAGTGAGTGCGTGGCGCGACTCTGTGAGCTGTGATATTCACGTGGAATGCTTCTACATGTCCGATTTTATTTGTACAGTGACCTGCATGTTCGAAACAATGGCTACCGGCTGTTGCTGAATTGACTGATTTGCCTTTTCGGTTCACGACTGCATTTTTCAGGAGACTCCTGGGAGTCGGCGCTGGAGCTACGGAGTTCGTGCTTAATGCGACGCTTTCGGTGGGTCGCCCTGCGGATAGAGACAGAGCCATGAGAGAAAACCCGGGTCAATGAGGTCTTTGTGGTGACTGCCGATTCCATCGACGATGAACTGCGGTTTCCATGGAGGAATGTTGTGTTGGCATTCTGGCGGCATTATGCACAGTGTACCTGTGCGGGCTGTTGGATTGCAGAGACTCCTGTCCGTTCCACTTTTCATATTGGACAGTGGGGAGCATTTTGTGTGATATTCACAGGCACGGGAACGGAGCATAATTGGGACGACCCGTTGCCGTGAAGTTGGAACCTCGACGAACTAACTAAGTATCTAACTATCTAACTAACTAACCAACCGACCAACCAACCAACCAACCAACCAACCAACTAACTAACTAACTAACTAACTAACTAACCCATGAGGTTACCGTGTGTCCGCAGATGGAACTTCGACATTCCTAGGTTCATACCTCAGCTGCTGGTTCCGTATTGATCCCATGTCAGTTTGCTACACTAGAATATTATAGTTTCTGAACTTGTCCGATCGCTGGAGCTAGAACTAATTCATCCCCTTCAACCAAACCCTGATATCAACACAGAGTTGTTCTAAGCACAACCCGTATCGACCCTCTGCCCTAACAGTCACGTATGTTACTATTCATTAAAGGAACGTAATAAATATGGATCGAGGCACTAACATTCTCCTCCATATAGATAAATATCCACATTATCTGTAATCAGGTTACTATGTAATCATATTTCTATCTTTCATAACGTTCTCTTATTGTGTGTGTCCGACGAAGAAGCCTGTCTAACTGCAACGTCCAGTTTGTTACATATGATTGTCTTCTTGCCAAGTTGACCAGGTCACTTTTTGTTGTTTGATATTGTTTTCCCTTGCTCATTTTGAGCTCGAGCGTAGTCACAGTGATGCTAGTGCTAGTAGTTGCTACTACAAGGTAGTGGAGTTGACTTATTATTTTGATTTATTTGGTTGTTTCGGGATTTGAGATTTACATATTGATCACAACCCACTACTGGCAACGCTGATTTGGTATGAACCTAAGGCTTATCCATTGCGTTTGGACTGTCTTTCCCTATTAATAGTTTTCCCCCACCAACAGGCGACCCCATTTCGACATCTAAGGTTCTTGTAATTTACGCCACCAAGTCAAGGAATCTGTTATCCCCAATTTAAAATTATCGTGGAGATAACAGATGTTCCACATTGGAACAATACATGTGACTGTGTTTTAACTGTTTCAGCTGAAATATTATTCCCTTCATATGGTATATAAATCTGCAGTATTCACTTCACGAGATGCAGCGTGTATGATAGCCTCGTGTATGATTCCAACAAAGCGACACAACATTTCAGTTCGTGTCACACAATAGTTCAGTTCCTGCCACACAACGGGTTCAGTTCGTGTCACACAACAGCTCATTTCGTGCCACACAACAGTTTAGTTCGTGTCACACAACAGTTCAGCTCCTGTCACACAACAGTTCAGCTCCTGTCACACAACAGTTCAGCTCCTGTCACTCAACAGTTCATTTCGTATCACATAACAGTTCATTTTGTGTCACACGACAGTTCATTTCGTGTCACACAACAGTTCAGTTCGTGTCACACAACGGGTTCAGTTCGTGTCACACAACAGTTCATTTCGTGTCACACAACAGTTCAGTTCGTATCACACAACAGTTCATTTCGTGTCACACAACGGGTTCAGTTCGTGTCACACAACAGTTCATTTCGTGTCACACGTCAGTTCATTTCGTGTCACACAACAGTGTGTGACCTTTAATCCACTGTTCACCATACACACTACAGATATCAACAACCACGTATGTAGGATGTGGTTCTTCGCTAGCATAAAGAAATAGGAAAAAACAATCAAGGTACGAGTTACACAAGATGACTTCAATATTATCAAACTGCACTTGATTCAAATGTCGAAATTAAACATTCAACACACAAAGCCTCTTTCATTCTAGCGAACAAACAGAACTGAACTGTAATTCCTAGATCCACAACAACTATCTTAGTTGAGTATGTAAATTACGCATATCGTGAACTTTGACAAAATAGTTGTCATTCTATTTAGGACTGAGATATTCTGTACGCCACCCGGCACAGTGACTCATCTGCAGTTTGTGTGATCTTCAGTGACAAATGCATTGATTCGTAGCGGAATAGTTGCATCAATGTCCGCAGCAGACTCATTTCATCTCATTTTGCACCTTTTGTACCTTGCGGTGTCGAGGTGAGACATAAACAGCGGGAGAGTGCCCGTCTATGGGCTTCATATATCTAGATTCCCGTGGACTATGTTATTTAATTTGTCCATCGTTTGCGTGGCCACCATCTTCTTCTGCTTTCAGATTTGCTGTCCTAATTCTGCGATTGGCCTATCAAGCCGATAGGAGATTTTCATATTGCTCGTAGAAAAAAAAAAAAAAAATTAATGATGCGTAATTGGAGAGACTCATCGACAAATCACCAGGTGCATGACTCTGACCTTGACCAGACTTTGATGTTATTAAGACGGTATATACAAACTATGTCTCCGTGGCGAAGTGGTCAAGCCGTCTGACTTGGGCTCCGGAGGTTGTATGTTTGATTCCGGGC
This sequence comes from Cepaea hortensis, assembly GCA_963921405.1. Taxonomy (NCBI): domain Eukaryota; kingdom Metazoa; phylum Mollusca; class Gastropoda; order Stylommatophora; family Helicidae; genus Cepaea; species Cepaea hortensis. Next base: position 119,763,390 of record OY992883.1, read on the forward strand.
CGCGTACTTCTGTTCACAAGTGAGTATTTTTCGTAGCTCCTGGGGGTCGTCGTTGGAGCTACGGAGTTCGTGAATCGTGCGATGCTTTCCGCACTGTGGAAAGAGACTGAGCCATGTGGGATAAAAACCCGGTGCAATGAAGTCGACCCTTTCGACATTAAAGCGACCTTTTTTTTTATGTGGTCCTAGATGGAGATATTAAAATTACACATTTAAACTATTTGATTTGATTTGTTCATTGGAAGGTTGCAGAAGTGTTTCATATGTATTTAAAATATCTGCAGACAGATTAAAGAAATGTCAGATCCACATTGCATAACATCATTCACCAAAACCAAAGTGAAAGTCTCAGACCATTAAAATGAATAATAGTTGAAGTAATCCACTTCCTGTTCATTCATCACCCAGATTACCTACCGCAAACAAGTTCAGACCACCAGTTGAAGAGCAGCTGTTTCTGGTTGTTTTGTTTGTGTGTACATACAGATGTGTAGTGAGTGACAGAAAAACAATGACTATTGTAGGAGCTATCATACCATCGCCACACATTTATCATAAATAGCCTGATCATAGCCATCAATATCAGCGTTGTTTTTCTCCGTAATAAGGGCTCGCGGTTCCCAGAGGGGCCAGAACCGCCCATTGGGTCCCCGCGTCCCTGTGTGTCAGGTGATCATCCCAGCTTCTAAAGGATGGATCAACACTAGAGAGACAGTAGTAACAACTGGATGGGGGTGGGGTAGGCGTATTCTCATTCTGAAAGAACGTTAATTGTATGGACATTAATACATTCCAAAAAAACATAATTTTAAACATTCTGAGCAAATACAAAAGAGCACAGATTAGTGTTTTTATCAGTAAATGTCGATTTTTCGTTTCCTGTTTTTCTGAATCCTAGCTTTCTAAGTAGTGTACATTCCAAATCAAAAAATTCCATAATCCAGTGAATAGAGTATTTAGAAAGTTATTTCCCTTGAAAGAGATTAATAATGAGTTAATGCCCTGTTTAAAACAAATATTTACAGAACACACAAGATGTCTTAATTAACAGAATTCATCCCTTGCCTGCTAACGCAGAGGTCATAATGTCGAATCCCTATCGATGCTAATTGTTAACAATATCAACCTCTGTTCCCGGATGGACTGAACCTCCAATGAGCACCAATAGCTGTGCTGGAAAGTAAAGTCTGCCGGCGTGATACTTCCACAGAATGGGTCTCACTGACTGCCACTTGCAAGTGTGGAACACCGAAACAAACACCAGAACATTCCCACAAGTCTGTTCTGACTTCGCTAGACAACGGGGGAAACCTGGTCTAAAGGAACGACACTTTGATACAGACTCTGTGGGGTCGATGATGACATCAAGGTGACTGGAATAGACATATGGCAAAAGTTGATCCTTGTAGAAGTTGAAAAATGGTGGACCAAGATGTCAGAATGGAGGGATAGCATCAACCGAGTTGATTCATATCAACAACCGTGACATGTAGAGGTGCATGAACGCCTGCGTCAGTTGGCAAGGCACAGGGTGACGATGCTGAATATCTTGATTTGTTGTTCATTTGTGAGAAGCTATTTCTTCTTCTGCTGCTTAGTTCATTCGAAATTTTTGGTTTTGAGGTAATTGCGTTGTGTCTGTTTACAAGAGAGCTGCGGTATCTGCGCTTTTCAACCAAAACAACCAGATTCCTGAGACGTTTAGGCACTAGCGCATTCAAGCGTTATGTTATGTCGACTATCTTGACTCCTTTTGGGAAAAGAATCTTTGATGTGGTGATTCTGTTCTCTACCCCCGTGCCACAAGTTCCACCAGCTGCCACAATGTAACCTAGGTATTGAAAGTCCGCCTTGAACTTTGATCGTAGAATGTCAGGTCTTAGTCAGGTATGACTGAACTACCGTATAACAGCATACGGTACTACCTTTTTTTTATGTAACGCCGAATGTTGGGCGGCGCTCACCAAATCTGACACGCCACATTGTGCCAAATCACGACGGAGGAGCGCATTAGAAGGGTACAAGTCTTATCCTGGTGCGAGGAATTGCAACCTAAAGACTAAATGTCATAGCAGGGCAGACCAGGCCCTAAGCCTAGGTCGGCAACTGGTCTATGATCGAAGCTCCGACAGAAGGACATTTAGAGCATTGCTTTGATGATCCGGCAGCTTCTGCAGCTTGTCTTGTTCCAGATGTATTGGTTTTACCTTCACTCCTGAGTAAACTAGACAGGCCGAGAGAGGGATCATGGTGCATGGGCAGCACATGGTCTCTACAGTTCAGTCCAGGCTTTGAGCTGAGGAAAGGGTATTATGACATTTTGTAAAGCACAATAACCATCGTTTGTCAAGATGGCAAGGTGCCAGGTCAGAACATCTTTCATCTTTATGTGTTTACTTAATATAATTAGTCCCATGTCCTTTCCAAAAGGGCGCAATTAACCACAGCATTATATTTACTAGGGAGTTTTACGCTCAGTAGTTTGTCATTGCTTTCTGAAGGACCGACGCCTCATACTTTCAAAATAAACACAAAACGGCTTGCTTCCAAATCGCAAGCAGCTGATTTCGAACCCTCAACTTGGGATGTGGTGGAATTGTGGAAACTGTTCACTGCCCTAAATTTACAGCGTACATTCGACGTGGCTCAAAGGTTAAGTGCGCTCTAGCTTTAAACTTCTGGTGCGCTTATGGCGAGGTAGTGGGATCAAAACAACTCCGGTCAATAGGACTTCAGTATTTACTTCTCGTTCAGAAAGCAATGGCAAACTACTGAAAGTAAAATTATCTACAAAATCAACATAGGGTTGGGGTTGATCGCAACGTCCTGCTCGTGGTGTTATTGACCTTTATTCACTTGGCTCCCGTAACCACATTTCCTGTTCAGTCGCTTAGAATCATACACGCGGATTTCATGAAACACGTGTACAGTCCATAACAAGGGAGCAGACGGGTGGTTTTGTTTTATATTTATATTTTCATGTAGAGTCTTTTATGTAGATGTGTCCGTTTATATATGTTGTTTCTGTACTGACGAAGGTTTTGGCTGCAACGTAAATTGTCACTTGCGATCGTATTCTAGTAGAGCTTACAGTCCACTTCTAATCTATGTTGGGATTGATTCATTGCAAAGGACATGCAATATTTATTTTATATCAATGATTTATATTCAAGATAAAACTGGGCTCTGATTACAAGGCCATGTCTCTCTCTTTCAAATGTAGTAATTATTTATATTTTTAAGGAACAATTCGGGAAACATAAATGTATTTTTCTTTGGAAGGGCTCAAGGTTTTCCTGTTCCAAGAAAGGTCCCTTAAAGTTCCAAGTCCCCGTTTTATTCGGGTGATGCATGTGCTGATGGCATTGGCTGGAACAACATCAGTGGGAAACAGAGAAAAACAATAGAGGCAAAACAAGAATGGGATAAATGGGGGGGAAAAGTTGTGAAAAAAAGGAAAATAAGGTGTAAGAAAAAGGTGGGAGAGGGGGTGGAAGGAAAGTACTCTCACACAGAATGACGGGCAATTGTGCGACGAAGAATAAACA